>PVIY010044090.1:0-19668 GCA_004026745.1 Myrmecophaga tridactyla
GAACCTGATCACCACAAATGGGAAATGTTCAGTGATTATCTCCTCCATTAACCTTTCTCCTTTTCCCTTCCCTTCTTCCCAGACACCCACAACATATATTCATGCATTTCATGTTGTCCTTCAATTCCCTGAAACCATGCTCATATTTTTCCATTATTTTCCCTATATTTTCTTTTGTGCATCTGGTTTCATATGTCAAGTTCTCTAGTTCACTAATACTTTCTTCTACCTCTATAAATCTACTGTTGTAGGTTTCCATTTTTTCATCTTTTCTATTGTGCCTTTCATTCCCATAAGTTCAGCAATTTGCTTTTTCCAACTTTTGAGTTTTTCTTTTTGTTCATCCAAAATCTTTGTTATATCTTCCCTCAATTCATTGATTTAATTTTTGATGAGATTTTCCATGTCTGTTTGAATATTGTGTCAACTACTGTATCTCATTTGAAGTATTGGTTTGTTCCTTTGACTAGCCCATATCTTCGATTTTCCTAACTTGACTTATTCTTTTTTTTTGCTGGCATCTAGGCATTTGATTTCCTTAGTTAGTTTATTCTGGAAGTTGTTTTCACATTTTACCTAGGATTTTCTTGCTGGTTGGCTTTATTCTTTACCTGTTCTTTGTCATTGAGTTCAATTTATTCTAGATCTGTAGCACAGATTCTGTGAAACTGATCAGAATTTTTCAGTTCTTGTTTTTCTGTTTCTTGACCTTCCTATACGGAGCCATTTTTTCTTTCTTTCTTTTTTTAAGGAGCTGTTATGAACCTCGTCATGTTTTTCCAGACCAGACAGACAGGCCCACATCTCAGGAGAAAGGAGCAGCGAGCATCAATTTTCCCTGGCGGTGACATGCAGCCAGCTGTCAGATTTTCCTATATAGCCTCTAGTCCCTGTGCTTTTCTTATGCTGCCCAGCATGTGGCACTCATCTGCATGTGGCTTCCCACCAGCTTAAAAGGATGCAGTACCTTTAATTTCAGCAGAATTTCCTTACCAGGGGCATTGTTGAGACAGAGATGAAGTAATATGATGGCTAAAATTGTTTCAGCTTTCCAGTCCCTGGGGCCTGAATAGCTTGATGGAGGATTTCTACTAGAGTGGAGTAGAAACCCCCTTTTTCTTGTGGAAGATACATCCTTTAGAGATAGAACTCCTTTCACCTGACTAGATACTTTGTCTCTATGACAAACTTAATTCTATGCATGCCTAGGGCAATGCTGGAGCCTGAGAATGCTTCCAGTTCTATCTAATGAACTGTTATGGAGTAAAAAAAGGAAAACCAAAACCAAAACCAAAAACAATCTTTTCAGAGCAGGAGCCTTGTTCCTTGGGTTTGTCTATCAAGACCTTAATTTGGCACGTGGCACCATGCATCTCCAGACTCTAGGTACTCATTTTCTTCAGGTCAAACCCTTTTCTAGCATTTTGTGCTGTTCAATCCAAAAAAACCTCTGCTTATTTTTTTTCTTGTTTTACATCAGTCCTGCCCCTGTCTGCTAGGGCAAAAACTCACAGTACCTTCAGTGCTTATTCCAGGCTTATCTGTGCTGGTGGTCTGTTTTTAGTGGTCAGAACTTGTTAATTTTGGAATTGGAGCTTGTTTGAATGAAGCCCTTACTGCAAATAAAGTCTGTTTCCCTTCCCCTCGGGGCACCAGCCTGCTGTGCCTATGGGTATGGGCACCAGCGTCTATGGCTTGGGGGACTTACAGTTCCATGTGGGGTATTACTAATTCCACCTGGTCCAGGCTGGTGTGTGCTGTGTGTCCAGTCACTGAGGTTCTGTGGGCAGTTGTTCTATACTGTTCCTGGGTATTTGCCCGCTGCTCTGGAAGATGAACTAAATTCGACACCTCTCTATGCAACCTCTTGCCCCACCTCTGCATGTTCTTGATCTTAATTCACATCCTTGTGAGTGTGAATCCCTTGTAAATAGGATGTCTTGAAAATATTATTTATTATTAGTTGAGGTGAAGCCCAGCTTGAAGGTGGGGCCTTACTGGATGACTAAAGGCCTTATAAAGAAAAAGAAATGGGAAACCAGAGTGATGGAAAGCCACAGGGAAGAGTCACAAGTTGGAAGTCAATGGAACTCAGGAGAAGGAAAAAGTGGACATCATCATGTGACATGAAGCAGGGATACAAGCCAAGGAACCTGGGCGTCTCTGGCAACCAGCACTAGAGTGTTTCAGGCTTTGGGGAGAAATCACCACCTTGTTGATGGCTGTGTGTTGGAGTTCTCCTAGATTCAGAATCATGAGTCAATAAATCCCCAATGTTAAAGTACAAAAATCTGTCCTTGTTAACAGAACATAATTGTGACTACTGGTTATATAAAAAAGGCTTTGACTGAACTCCATAATAAAAAACTGATGCTCTTTTAATCAGATATGACCCCATATTTAAAGAATTGTGATGATTTGAAGCTGCATGTACCCCAGAAAAGATCATATGCTTAAAGCTAATCCATTCCCGTGGGTGTGGACCCATTGTAAGGAGGATCTTATGGGGAGTAGGATGTTAACTTGAGATGTGACCCACCTCATTCAGAGTAGATTTTAATCCTATTACTGGGATCCTAAATAAGGGGATAGAAGACAGGGAGGAAACACAGAAAGCAGCCACAAAGAGAAGCTGTACAAGAAAATCCAGAGGAGCCAAGAGAGACGAGGCTAAAAGAGAGATAAAGACACAAGTGCTTAGAAAGAAAGCCAAAGATGGAGCAGCCAGAGGCTGAAAGTAGAGACACCAGGGAGAGAAGAACCAGCAAATGTCACCAGGTGCCTTAAGGGTCACCAGCCGCCTTTCTTCAGGAAAAAGGTATCATCACGTTGATGAATTAATTGGGGCATTTTCATGGCCTAAGAACTATACACCTGTAAGCTAATGAATCCCCATTGTTAGAAGCAAGTTCATTTTTTGTATATGGAATTTTGTCCGTTTTACCACACTAGGACAAGAACTAAGGTGGACTTTATGGAGCCATTGCATACAAAGTCTTCTCTGTATCATTTACTTTGTTCTTGGGAAAACTGGCCTGGCACCTACCTGATGGGGTTCCGCTCTCATGTACAATATCATACCTGGTCTAGGATCATATGACCTGGAACTATTGTGACCCACGAGGAGCCACCTTTGAATGTCCTGCACTGGTTCAGGTGGCGATTTTCCATGCTCCATTATTTCTTGAGCACACCTCTCCCCATGCCCTTGTTCATTGTATTGAAGTAAAATATCTACGTGTCTGACTATTCCATAAAACTGGAGGAAAGTTCGATTTCATCTTTTAATATGCAGAGGATAGCACAGGGGCTGGCATATAATAAGAGACATCTAGTGGGTTTTCCTTCAAGTGGACACAACGATGAGGTTTGAGCCTCAAGGTGGCACCATTTCACGTAGAATATGAATTACCATGAATATTTGCAATGCACTGTTGGGTGGAGCCTCTAGCTTCCTTTGCTGGATGTAATGCTCAAAGTGACATGTTCCGCTTTGAAACTTTCACTTGATTTTGACTAGTTACAAACAACTGAGCAGCGCTTCTCTTCTTGACCAAAGAGGACTCTGTATTATCGTGGTGGGTGTATACAGCAGCTGTCTCCTCAGATTTCACTTCTTTGGGGAAGAGATGAAACATCAAAGGCAACAGATGCTGATGAAATTAAGAGACAGAAGGGATAAAAGGGGATAAGTTTCTGTTGGTGGTGTGGGAAGGAAAAGATGGAGGACTTGAAGGCTGAAGGTAGAGAGGAAGTGAAGATGACTCAAAGTGACAGACTTGGGGTGAATATTCTCACTTTTATGGTTCATGTTACAGCGAGGATCTGAGTAAGGCACAGGGCTGAGTGTTTTACACATAGACTATCATTTAATCCCCTTAAACTTCATGAGAAGAAAGTGCAGTCTCCACTGACTGGGTCTTAGGAAGATTCAAGTGCTTTCCCAAACTCACATAATCCATATAACTTCAGTGGGAAAATTTCATCCAGACTTCAGATCTTGTATTTTACTGCTTGGTTTCCCCACCTCTCACTTCGGGAAAGCACTAGGACAGCCAATGAGTGGTGTCCAATAGATAGACGAACTTTAAGCTAGAATATGAAATCTGGAGCTGGCTTTCTCCCTGAGATAACACTCTAACATGTTTCCCTGCTACTGCTATTTTTCTTCCTCTTTGTCACCCCCACCAAATAGAGTGAATGTGGTGAAGGCATAGTTTTTCTTTTTACTATAATAATTACAGCTTTTCTGTAAGGTTGAAGTTATTTCCAAATACAGGCTAAGAAACTTTATTACTGAAGCAACACACATCATGCTGCACAAAGCATCCACCTTCCAGGGAGAAAAGGACTTAGGCCATGCAGAGAATATGCATGTCATAGCCGGGTCATGGTGGTACCCTACTGATGGAAGATGATCTATGAAGTAAGTTTTCAGGCTGATGAAGGGCCTCCAACATATAGGTTGTCCCAAATGGTACCTGGACTGGCTTTTCAGCGTTGCAAACAGCATAAGTAGTGCAGTGTGCACAAAGAGAAGCTGTGGTCTTAGAAAATTTGGGTGTTGATTAAGCATTTCTGATTTGTTTCTGTTAAGGAAGAGAAGAAGGGATTTTAGGATAAAAAGAGAAGCGATTTAGTTAGGCATCACAAGATCATCTGATTATGGCAAGGGTTGGTGAGCAAGGTGAAGGAGACAATCAACTGATTCTCAAGCATCACATGATTTCCATATTGTGGGCCTCACTTTCCAACTCGTAGCTTGCAGCAAGAAGTCTAATGATGCATCAGGCGTACCAGGATTGTACATTTTCATGATGAAGCTCAGGGTATAAATCTTTTGTGTTCAACAGTGGACATGAGCAAGGGAAGCAGTATTAAAATGGCTTTAGAGAGCTTGTACAGAAGGTCCGCTGGCGATTTGCATACCCACAGAGATGAGAAACCCTTGCTGCTTGCATGTTTTACTAAAGACCCAACATAATACTAAAGGCATATTGGACACTTGTACAGGGAATGGCCATGGCTTCTTCTGTCACAGTTGAGCAGAGGCCAATGACAAGAGTTCTAGTCCATGTTCTGAGGGAAGAAGGAAAGCTTCTAAGACATCAAGAGGAGAGGTTGCTGCATATGTTGACTTTGAATGGTTTTTTTTTTCACTATGGAGACACAACCACCGTCCACGGAAAATACTAGATCAGGATTTTGAAGGGGTTTGTGTCAAGTCAGAGAAAAGGAGAAAAAAATTAATCCATCAGATGTTTATTATTTTGGTGTTGCAGTCCCAGAGTCATGGGTCCCTCCAGGAGAATGGCTACACCTCAGGGAAGTGTGGGTGGGAAATGGCTACACCTCAGGGAAGAGCCTCTGTGAGGGCCTGCAAGTTCCCTAGGCAGAGTGGGGGTGCCCTGGTCTACCAGGAAGGACCCGCATCCTGAGAGATGCTCCAGAAGTGAAGGTGAGGGTAAGGCGTGTGTTGATGGGGGCAATCAGAGTTGATTGGCAGGTCTCCAAACAATTCTTTGGAACCTTATTAGAGGTGGGGATGTGGATTTATTTCTAGATATTTGTGTGTTGTTTCTTGCTCTCTACTTAAATATTTCTTAGGTGGATTCAAGGTAGATTATTTAATTTCTCTAGATCACTCAGTGAAGACGCATATACTTCTGCTCTTTTTCCAGTCTGAGGTATGTTCCAATTATGCCATCAAATGTCTGATTTCTCTATAAGCCCCAACCCACCCCCAACGTTTTGTGGTGCTCCGTTCGGTAGTATATAAAGTTGGCAGAAGCTCTTAATTTTACACTAATGTTTCCTTCTGCACAAAACTGCTGAACAAACAGGCACAAAAGGACCTGGCCAATTCATGTAATGGTGGAAGGAAGAAATAGTTGGGGAAAACTCACATTAATACTTCAATAAATTATCCAGCCCCATTGATTCATGTTTGCCTTTCCTGTTAGACTGGGGGCTTCAAAAGGAGGGTATAGTTATGTCTCAATCACTGCTAATTTCCAGAAGAAGTATTGGCCCCAAGTTGGTATTCATTAAGTATTTGTTGGACAATGAATTACATATAAAATATATCTATTTACTTAGATATGTCTGAAGATTGAATAGTAGATGCCACCCTTTCTAATTTAAAAGGATTATAAATGTTTGCTACAGTACCTAGCATAGTACTTTCCAAATATTTAATTTTCACTATGATTAATTTACAAAATTCAAAAACATACTCTTTTGTTCCTCCTTGAACTCATATTTCCATTCCACTTTCTGTACAGAATGTATTCTAATGAAATATATTTTTATCCTTGTTAACCTACCTCTCTGCACTAAAATATGCACTAAAATGAAAATATTTTTCTTCATTTCCTGCTCTAAGCAATAAAATATTTTTTTCTGGACAGAGCTTATTAAAAATGCTGCTGGTAAAAATCAAGTAACACAACAAAATATATTTCAATTTTGATGGTTATTAAATGTATAAAGTAAAATGTTATAGATAAATGCATCTATTAGTGAGCCCAATGAGGCCTTTTCATTTTATATAAGCATGGGCTATTTTTCACTCAAATGAGGGAATTTTATTCATATTTTTCATCCTGTTTAGCTGTAACACCTAAGAACATTTGTCATATAAATAGGCAGAAGGGAAAGGAATGGGTTTTGTGATAGTTATGGCACCCATTCTTTGAATTCCTTCTTAGCTATAAATTATAACACATATAGTGGTCTTTCATTTGTGCAACATGTTAAGCTGAAATTACTAATCTAAGTAATTGAAAGGGGAAAAGTATTAGGTGAAATTGTCAGAAAATATTTTGAAAGGTACTTCCTCAATATCATTGCCAATCTAGCATTTCACTTTACTGTTTTTGTACATAATGTTGACAGGAATGTGGAGATGCAGCAGTCTTCTTATCACCGTGAAGAAACAGGCATGAGATGAAACAATGCTATTCTAATAGTGGCAGATAGGTTTAAGAAATGGTCTTTCACTCAATATTACTTTTAATGATCTATCAGCCAACTCCTAAATTAGGTCCTCCTTTGATTTTATTAAAAGCAAGGAATTAGAAACTACTTAATAAGGAAACAATTTTTGGGTTTCTTTGATGTCTAAAAATTTCTACAGGTAAAGTCAATGCTCCGGAGTAAGAGGCTGATGGATGATGAGGAGACCTCCTCTCATTAGTGACCTGGAAGAATGATTTTTACACGGAGTTGGGAAATGAGAACCAGTATGACTTGATGATATGTAGGCATGAGGAAGTAGAATCAATACCTTAAATCTCTCCATCCCCCCAGGTTATGTGGTCATCAGTTAGAAGACAAAGAGTCCTAGAGCCTCTCGAAGGTGCCATCTCAGCCAGAAAGGACATCGTGTCCACCACATCCTGCTGAGAACATGAACACAGAGACATATTGTGCCTTGTGGATAAATATTTCTCTCAAACACACCTTCACATTCCCTGGTTCCAGTATCCAAACAACAGCAGTCATTTAGACCTGATTATAAAAAAATCAGGCAAGTCTTTGGAAAGAGGTTCTCTCACCTTCCCTAAGAGAAATGCCAATGGAAATAGAGCCAGACTCTTAAGGACATTTTGTTACCATTTAGGATCAGTAAACATTCCTTGTTGCAGAATCAGTTAGAGTCTGTTTGGTATTTTACTTTGGGAGTGATACAGTTTAATTTTATTTGATTCATCATTGTTATTATTATCATTCATTTCTTACAAGGGTGTAATAGCTAACATTTGTTAGCAGACACTTGCTCAGGATTTTTCCTCTATTAGTACATTTATTCTTCAAATGAATCCTGTGAAGTAGATATCACTATTGTCATTTTTACTTGCTCTTATCAGGTTTAATAGTTTTTTAGTAGATCATTTTGGATTTCCTGAACATGGATCAACTATTTTAAAATATTGAATGGTTCGTATTTTTTCAATACATGTTTTTCTCACTTTGTCTTCTCTTACTGCGCAGTTGAGGAAACTGAGGCTGGGACATAAAGCAAGTCCACAAAAGTATGAAGTGCCAAAGCTGAGCTTAAATGCAGATGAGCTGGCAACAAAGTTGGGCCCTTACCCACTACTCAAAAAATGAATATTCTAATTTTGAAAGATGCAGCCAACACAAAGAATTTGAAGAAAACCCTAAAACTGCCATACTAAGAGCCTGATTGGGGCTGCAATGAATTTGTAGGATAATTTGAGAACAGTTGACATCTATAAATATTTTAACATTTCCTTCAGGAGCAAAGTGTGTGCCTTTATTTATTTAGATTCTGCCTCTCTTTTTTTATGTTTTTTTTTTTTTTTTTACATGGGCAGGCACTGGGAATCGAACCTGGGTCCTCTGGCATGGCAAGCAAGCATTCTTGCCTGCTGAGCCACCGTGGGCCACCCTCTCTTTTTTAAATCTCTGAGCAAGCTTCATGATTTTGTCCTTACAGGCTTGCATATTTCCACTTTGTTATAGTCCAATACATTTTTTGTTATTGTTATTGATGCTGTTATAAATGGTATCACTTTTTCCATTGTGTGATATAATGGTAAGCTAGTTTACAGAACAGTGATTGTTTTTATGCATTGACCTTGTATTCAGCTAACTTGGTGCGCTCTTATCAGGTTTAATAGTTTTTCAGCAGATCATTTTGGATTTCCTCGACATAGATCAACTATTTTAAAATAGTGAATGGTTCATATTTTTTCAATATATATTTTTCTCACTTCTTTGTCTTCTCTTATTGTACAGTTTAGAGTTTCTAATACAGGATAAAGTATATGGTTCTAAATTTTTTTTTACTTTAATGAGCACTTTTCTGGTAATGCCTGGTTTTAGGACAAAGCCTCATGTCTGTAAACAGAACAGATATATACTCATTGTTGTGTTATTCAAATCTTCTTTATTTAAAATTTTCTTTTATAATTAGACCTAAGAATTTCTGAGAAAGTTGGAGTAAAGTCACTATATTGGATATTTGTCTAATTTTCTTTGTATTTCTATCAATTTGCAATGTATACATTTTTTGCTGTTACATAAAAAATGTTGGTTTATTTAACAAACTTGCTAAGTACCAAGTACTGTAATGAGCTTCTTTTGGCTAATTTAATTGACCCAGCAATCCTAGATGGTAGATAGTATGATTAATATCATCCTTTCACAGATGAGGAAGCTAAAGCACAGGGGGGGAAGTAACTTTCCCAAGGTTACATCACAGGACCTGGGAAAATCCCAGATCTGGGATTTGAACCCGAGCAGTTTGCCCTCAGAGCTTTCTTGACTAGGGCCATTCAGTTGGGGCTTAACTTTCAGTGTAATCTCTGATTGTTTTTTTCTCATCAGTATAAAGCAAAGGAGAATCCCTACTCATAAACTTCCCAAAGTGAAAGCTTCTCACCACTTTGGTTGCATGGGATGAAATGAAAAGGACATCTCACCAGCAATTCTCCTTTCCCACAGTGCTGCGTGGGTCAGGATGAAAACTCATACGATTTGTCCCAGGATCCAGGCACTTGAGAAGATTCAAAAGTGGCTGCAACAACTGAGGCAACAGGTGTGTTAAAATAATTTACTGGTTGGTAACGCACGACGCTCCTTCGGCCAAGGCAAGATGGAGGAAAGAATGGCTTACTCTCCTTTTCCATATATGTCTTCCTAGCTCTGTCCCCTGAATATCCTTTCATGAGGGTGTTCCAGTCTCTATTGGCTGCTTCCTCAAATGATTTTACCCAGCCTTACCCTGAAATAACCAGTAGCAGAAGTTTACTCTCCAATCAAGCCACAGCCTGAGCAAGCAAAAAGCTCTTCTCTGCTGATACCTAATAAAGAATAGTTAAGCCACCATCACACACACTGAAGATTTCCATCCAATGAGTCTCTCCATACCAAGCAGTCACATTTCCACCCTCCTTACAACCCTTTACTTTCTCACCTCTATGCTGCAACAGCGGCAAACACACACACACACACATACACACACGTGCGTGTACAAACCCTACATACCATTGCTACTGCTGTGTAATCATCTTACTTTTTAAGTAAAACATTGTGCACAGTGGAAACCAAGAGGATGCACTTCAAAGACAAATTCAATTCCTCATTTTAAGCTCACCTTGTTTGGATGTTCTCTGCTATCCTTACTTCCATTGATCTAGGGAAAGGAAAGCTGGCCATTCAGAACCCAGAAAAAATGTTGAGGTCCCAAATCTGATTTACTGCCTTCTAAGATTCTACGTGTCATTGCCTCAATCTCTTGTGTCTGTGTGACCCTCTGGGCACCCCAGCACGTGGCACATGAGCCCCAGGCTCCCTGGAGGGAGGCAACAGGGAGAATGCAGCAAGCCTCAGGTACAGTGCCTTTTTTCTTTCCAGTGATGCAGAGGAGAGCGAAATATAAGTGAGTGAAAACAACCCTTTGGTAAATAGAAATATGCCAAGGAACATAGAGGTGCCTGGATTTAGGAAGGTGAGGGAATAGTTCTACATGCTGAGAAGAAAAGGGTGGTTTTCAGGATCTGAAACTTGCGTGTCATGTGGCTTCTGGTCTTGCAGTACTTCAGTTTCTTCTACTCAGAATTGTTAGGGCCACTTTGAGCCTCAGGCTACAAGGAGGTATAAAAATGCAAATTATTGTGGAGAATCTACTCGAGACTGCATCTAGAAAGTGTCAGAATTTAAAAACCACTGGCTTCAATATTTATTCTGTTGTAACATGTATTCTGATGCTATGATGGTAAGTGACTTAAAGTGCATATCGTATTCTGTTGGCCAATTATATCATTTTGACCCATTTATTGCTTTTTATTTTCAAAGTGTTCTTATCTATCATTAATATCCAATATCATCACAGTTTGGTATATTTTGCTGTATCTTCTTCTACCCCTTGTGCTGTTCAGTTCCTGTGTAACTTTAGATGATTTCTTCTCATTTGCATTGAACCTGATTTCTGTTCTTATTTGTTTTGTTTTTACCCTGTAAACTTGTCTTCTAGTACAATGTAATCTATAGCAATTATTATGGTTATTTATAGTTTGGACTTGTCCTATTCAAATGAAAACATTGATGTGGTTAATTTACCACATTATCATATTTATTGTTTTCTTATCTTGTTTTTAAAAAACAAGTGGTATAATAGTTATAGACCTCATTTCTATTCTTACAGTGGTTACCTATAAAGCTTGAACACACCACTTTACTGTTATCTTTTTGTATTAATGTCTGTATTTAATCAATACATAGCTCACCCAGAATTATACTGGAACCTAAGTAAACTTTTACTTCCATTCCCCCTTCCTCCAGCACCTGAGTTTTCTGTGAAAATGCTAGATTTCACGCAAGACATACATCAAAATGAATGGAGCCAGTATCTCACTCGGTTCTCAAAACACATGCACAGACTTTTTAAAATAGAATTTCGTGAGGTTTGTTTGACAATGCTGTTTTATGCTAAAAATATGTATGGATGTGTGTGGACCAAGTACGTTACTCAGTTTCTGAAACAAATTATGTTAAGGCTTGTGTCAGGGTTAGGGTTAGGGTTAGGGATAGGTTTAGGGGTTAGGGGTTAGGGTTAGGGTAAGGGTTCAGGTTAGGGTTCGGTTTAGGGTTGAGTTTGCGTGCAGCATTGGTATAAAAGTTAGGGCTGTGTTTAGGGTTGGTGTTGGAGTTTGGGTTAGAGTTAGGGTTCGGGTTGGGTTAGAGTTAGGGTTAAAGTCTCAACTTTTTGCCCTGAAACCAAAAAAGTAAAAAATAAATAATAGATGATATTTGGAAGACAAGGAACAGCTGTAACAGAACCTTAACTTGCATCCTCCTCAGTCTCTCTGACATATACCACATACCACCAGCCATACTGAACCGAAGGTCCGCTTTGTTTCACTCCATTTCACACACCACTGATGCACGAGCCAGACCTTCTGGCTTCTAAACTATGCAGTGTGAACTGGGTCGCAAACTTTCTGCAAGTCAGCTGCCTCTGTCAAGTGGGAAATGGAATCGCTTCTACCTTATCGAACTGGAGCAAGGATTAAGCAAGATCCATGCATAGTTCAAAGAGGTCCCCTAGTTATAAGCCAAAAAATGTTGTTACTATTTTTAATCACCACTGTAATTCTTGGTTATAGAAGAGTTTGCAGCTTTCCCATAGGACCCGTATGAAGGACAGCTCCTGTATGTCTCATATATAATCAGCTCACGTTAATTTGATGAGTCCCTTTTCATTGACCTTGGTGTTCCTTGAAGCTAGGTCAGTGGTTGCGTACTCAAGGATGAAAAAAGTAGTTTTTTGACTTAATGAATTAGTCAGTGTGGAAAGGGCTTAAGAACAATGCAAGCGTTCAAGGTCTTCTAGGCCTTGAATCTAGAGAACAGGTTGTTCAAAATTCAGGTAACTGGAAAGTAAAATTTTCACTTCAAACCCATGTCATTTTGGCTTGAGGTCTGAAACCCAGCAAGAAAGCACTAGGGGGAAACTCTAGATGTATCACACCCCACCTGTTCATCCCGTTCTTTTTGTCCAGAGTAAAATGTCTGCCCACCTCCACCCCCTGTTTTGCCCACCTTATCTCTCCAGTCACAGAGCCTTCCTTAGTCCACTGTGTGCTGCTGTATGTCTCAGATTCACCTGGTTACCTGGTGTTCACCCAACATAAGGCTCATGTTGTTTTGTCTTCCTTTATGGTCTTTCCTTGGGATCTCTGCTCCCAAATGTTCCATGTATGAAAATTCTATATGTTCTTTTTTTTTAATTTGCATATGGGCAGGAGGCACCAGGGATCGAACTCCAGACCTCCAGCACGGCAGGTTGGTGCTCTGCCTGCTGAGCCATGGCAGCTGCCCTCTATATGTTCTTTAGTGGCACGCAAATATGCTCCTCATGTACCCTTCTTCACTTCCCAGTACATTCACTCAGAATCCCCATTGCTCCCCATGTGTTTCCATAAAGCACTTTGCTCATGGTTAGGGAAAAGCTGAGGAAGAGCAGAGCTGGGCTTGCTTTACTCCTGGCATCCTGCTTATCCAGACACTTCATGATGTCATTTGAAATTGATTTTGAATTCATCCCCTCAAACTTTGCCTTAGGAAGTTTGGAAACTATAGGGTGGGGGAGACACATAGATAAGTCTTCTTCTGCTTACTTTCCTCTCTAATGATGCAGAACCCCACTGAATTTCTTTCACTTGCATCACCATGCCACTAACCTTTCTGCCGCAACGGTCCAGAGGGAAGCCTCTCATAGCAGGCATCACTGATGGCATCCCTTCATAGCATTCAGACTAAAAATGAATGTTAACCAAGCTCCACAGTTTGTTTAGCCATAAATTCATCCATTCACTTATTCAAGGACCATCTGCTGACCTCCTACTCTGCCCCTGGTCCTGTGCTCAGTGTGGATGGGCAAAACCCACACTGCCCCTGCAATCATGGGACTAACATTCCAGGGAATCTCATTAGTTAACTGATCCTACATCTGTAAAACTGCAACTGCCACAAGTGCTGCAAAAGAGAGGAATGAGGGGCTAGCAGAGCCCAGAAGGGGGAATTTGGACAAGCCATGGGCATCAGGAACAAATTCCCTAAGGATGGGAAGATTGAACTGAAGTATTGAGTCAACTAGGCAAGAGGAGGGCAGTCATTAAAAGAACTAAGGGAGCTGAAAACAAACAAAAATGAAAACTTTGGGAAGTGTGAAGAGCTACAGAGTAACAGAAATAGTGGGAAATGGCATAGACTTCCAAAGGTCAAGCCTGGACAATGTCTTTCTCTGCCAGATACAGAGCATTCCTCCCGGAGACTCTGCTGTAAAAGAAGACTGATTACCTAAATCCATGCTCATGCGTCTGCAGACTCAGAAGCCGTGAAAGTTTACTATTTGTCAGGCACTGACTGAAAAAACTGAGAGAGGGAGAGAGACAGAGAGAGTAATTTTCATTTAACTGTTACATTAGCCCTATGATGTGGCACTATTATACATTCCCTTTTACATATAAGAAAACTGGGTTGACATAAACCAAATAAGCTTCCTAAGGTCATGAAGCCAGTAACCTTGAATGACACTCATGAGTCCACAAGCTTCCCCACTACTGGGTTCAGCTCCTGGGTGGAAGAAGCAGAGCTGGCTACAGGGTTCCTTCCACTGCCCTGTGTGAGTTAGTTGAGCACAAGTCTTGCCCTCCATGGGACCTTATCACAACTCTGCCAATATGTCCACTGAGACCACAGTGAATAAAAGTTCTCTCAGTTAATAAAAGTCCTTCTCAGTCCTCGCTGCCCCTTGGAATCACAGGTAGAGTTTTAAATATTCCAGGTGTCTAGGTCCCATCCATTCATCTGTCTCTTATTTGTCATTATTTTCCATCTGGAGGCCCAGAGGCAGCAAAACTCTCAACACCTCTGATACTTACCTGGCCGCCTCACACCCCCAGAAGCTTCTTGGGAATGGGGAGTGTGTGAGTTCATTTAATCCTCATACCAATCCTAGGAAATGATGTGATTCCTCATTGCACTAGCCTTAATGGACTGAGAATTTGACTCCCTGCAATGCTGTCAATTCCAGCTCATAAAACTGCAGTGTTGGGAGGCAAGATGTAGAACAGGTGCAAGAGTGGCTTTTCCCAAGGAAATTCTCCACAAGTAGGAACTTTTCAACACAGTGTTTTTAGCCTTCTATGTTGTGAAGATGGCTGTGAGATCAAGGGAGTGAGATTCGTTCACTGTGCGAAGGAAACATGCCTGGTCATACTATGAGATGCTGGGACGAGAAAGTCAGAATGAGATTCTCTTAGGAGCTTGCATCCGCACTGATACAAAGTACAGAGAAATAATCACTGCAAAGTTCAGAAGCAAACTGAGTCTCCAGGAAACATTTGGCGAGGAGACCCTCAACACTCACATGGAGGAACGAAGCAGAGTAGGGGCTGCTCTCCACCCTGGACAACTGGGGATGGAGGAAAGGAAGGAGAGGCTGGGAATGGTGACACTGATAGATGGCATAAGTCTGCAGTCAGGAGGTAGGGCTGGAAGCCAGGTCTTGTGACCTGCTACATGTTGGCTTGGGCAGGGCTAGTGAAGCTCTCTGGGTTCAAATATCCCTGGGCTCTGCAGGCTCTTAAGGCTGAGCTCCAAATCACTCATCCTTTGCTAAAACGAAGAGCTCAAAGCCAATAAACCACCATGAGGCTTTGTATTTCTCTCCTGCTGGTCATTCTAGGCTTTTTCTGCTGCCAGGGTGAGTATCATTTCTAATCAGTTCTAGCATCAGCCTACTGGTAAGTACTCTCCTCTGAGAACTAGGGCAACTTATTAAGAGGAGGGAGGGTTGGGGAACAGATCAAAACCTAAGCCATTTTCAGTATTTATTGAACAAGCAGCCCAAAAGCCCAGCGTTCAGTTGATCAATTTCCCTAGGAATTTATACAACAATATTATTATAGGCAATTTGCGGGACGGGGTGGGGGGATTCTTTCCCATGCAGCCTCATTCATTGATTACAGTGTTTCGGAAGCCCTGTGACAGAATGGAAAGGTCTAGATTTGAATCATAGATCTGCTGCTTACCAGCAGTTTGACCTTAGACAAAATGCTTAACCTCCCCTTGCTTTCTCTTCTCACTGTTTTTTTATAGCTAATACTACAAATGTAGTTGGGGGAATGGAATGAGGTTAACTATGAAAACTCTAGCTGTAGATAACAAGTAGATATCTGATACTTATCAGATGTCTACCTAATCCGATTCTTTGAGGTTGTCAGTTGAGCCCACAGCTTCTCAACTCATAAATTCAAAGACTAATATATCACAGCTAGGAGGGTTTTGGAGAGCTTCAAGTTTAAGAATACCCTGCATTCTATGAGGAATAAATTTTGAATAGATTCTGTGAATAAGTACACCCAAATCTACAAATAATACTTGTATTCTCGGACTACTGATCGATACAATCACAGAATCTGTACAACTGTGGCCACTAAGGTTTCTCTTTTTCCAGAATTAGTCTTAGCCATTCATTCAACAGCTCTGTTTGCATATCTTTACATGCCCTCTGTGTTGATGCAAGTTTCTTTGAGTCTTTCTCTTTAAAACTTACTTTCTGGATGTCCTTCTCTTTCTTTATGCTGCTCTGATCTTATTGTTTCTGAATTCTCACACTTTGATGTAATCAGATCAGGAGTTAGGACAGAGTCTGTGTAGCATGTGGTGGTAGCAGCCTCAGAGAAATGGGGAATACAACATGGATAAGAGCTTGTCCCGGTCCCACCACATTTCAAAATAGAGTCAGCAATGAGCTCCCAATTCATTGTCATCTGCACAATTATGGGAGTAGATCTTAAAATCCCTGTGGTTCCTGCCTAGTTCTACCATTATTGGGGATTAATTAGAAAAACATTGCTTTCCATACATAAATTATTCTTTTTAATCTCTTCCAGCCAACGCAGAAGTCTGCCCAGATGTTTTAAAGGAATTAGCATACCTCTTACTTACTTCTGACGCTGTCTTGAAACTGTCACTTCCCATCTATAACCCACCTCCAGAAGCTGTTGACGCCATGCTGGAAGTGAAGAAATGCGTAGATCAGATGTCCTTAAGTCAGAGAATCTTCCTGCTTCATCTAATGGTAATTTCCATCTTTTGTTATGCATAGAAGTTTCTGAGCAGTTTAATAGCCAAGGCTGAGGGCAGCTCATTCCTCTGTAGTGCGCACAGGTGGTGGGTGCTCCTGTCTTGCTCCTTGCATCTTGATAGGTCACCGGTAGCCAAAGGGGAGAAGCTACCAGAACACAAGCTGACTTCAATGAAAGCATCACAGCATCCTGGGTTATGAACCTCCTTCTCACATCACCATCCTGGTTGCTGCAATCGCCATAGAATCCTGAGAAGGGGGGCAATCAGGGTGCCATGTAGAAATATTGAAGGTCCAGAGCATGGCTGTCCATCTTCATGGGGCCATTTCTGAAAGCGAGTTCCACTTGCCCAGTTGAGACACATTCAGTGTAATAATCACAGAGGGAGGGTTTGGAGTGTTGAAACAGTAAGATGGGTAGGAGGGATGGGGATTAGAGCCAGGCCTCTGTTAGGACTGAAGGATGGTAGCCAATCTCTTTGCTAGCTAGACAGGATTTCATAGCCAAAAGGTACAGCTGCAAATGCCCACAGAAGCTGGATCCTCAGTGCTGAGGAGCACATCTGCCATGAGAGAGAAATCTCATGCTGTGAGACTTGTAATCCACTGAAATCAGTACTCTGAATGTCTCAGCTCTGAGACATTCCCCCACTCTGAATGTCTCAGCCCTGCCCTCTTCCCCATATAAGAAGGGAAAAGTAGAGTCCACTGTCCTGGAACATCAGAGAAAAGAATTCCTGGCCTACCCTGTCCAATTCTTCTCTCTCCTTCTTTCCTTAGAAACAAAAACCATACTCTTGGGTCATCTCTGGGTTTATTGGCCTGACTTTGGAAAAGGTTTTGTTCTTTCCTCGCACTCTTTGTTATAATCTTAACAGGTCTATACCCTAGCTGCCCGTGGTTTTCTGTCCAAAACCCTTCCAAATTGTCTTTGTTGGCAGAAATTCTACTGACATCTTCATTGCAAATGACAGTCTGTGTTAACGTGGCATGTCCAGGAGCAGCAAGACTGACTTCACTTTTTTTTTCTCTTCCAGAGAGAAGTAGAGGTGAAATGTACTAACTCACCTTCACCTGACATTACCTCCAGCCTTCTCACATAACTTGATCTTCACCAGAATGTGTAAAGGTTTCAACATCTTGCTTGAATAAATTACTTGGCATTGCACTTTTTCATGTGTCTTGTTTTTATCCAATAGTTTCAGGACTTGTGTTGAGGGTAGTTTTAATCATAATATGGCCACTCGGTATTGTGAACAGAAATTTTCATTGAACCAATGTGCTGTCACCGATGGCAGCATGAGGTCAGGGATGGATAATGGAAATAATTGGATAATCAAAAATAATCATCCTTGGTTACAGATTTCCCATTCATCAACCATGAGTAAAAGTGATAGTTAAGGGTAAAAAGCAATTAAGACATTACTGCAACCGTTCTGACATTGGAGGACATGCGCTGCTCAACTAGCTGGCTAATCACTGTGTTGTAATTCATATGTCATGTCCAGCATAAATAATATCCCATATACCTCTCAATTTTTACTGCATCTCCAAAGTTCAAATTTCAGTTAACTTTTTTCCTTTATATACTCAGGGAGCTCATCAACATCTATACCTCTCCTCAATATCTTAGACTAATGCTTCTTCCCTCCACATCTCAGTAGAGCTCCAGCCCCATGTTTCCAACTGGACAAATTTATTCACGTATTCCACTGTCAATTCAAAAGCAATATGTAATAAACTAACCACAATGCCCACCCCCAAAACTAATCTTCCTTCTATGATCCCACCATCCTGGCTAATGGAACCATATGATTCAGAAAACTTGGAGACATCATAGGCTCCTATATTAGTTTCCAGTGGGTGCTGTAACAAATTAGAAAAGCTTGATGTCTTAAAATAACTTATTCTCACAGAATTTTGGAGGCCAAAAATCCTAAATCAAGGTGCAGCAGATCTGTATTCCTTCTGAGGCTCTAGGGGAGAATCTTTCTTTGCTTCCACCTTCTGGGGGCTGCTTGCATTCCCTTGCTTGTGACCCTATCACTATATTCTGGGCCTCCGTGGTCACATTTTCTCTTCTTCTATCTGTGCATCAAATCTCCCTCTGCCTTCTTCCTTCAAGAATATAGGTGATGGCATTTAGGGCCCATGTGGATAATCCAGGTTAATCTCACATCTCAAAATCCTCATCTTAACCACATCTGAAAAGTCCTTTTTCTGCCATAAATGGGAGCATTCAGGGTTTTAGGGATTAGGATCTAAAGATTGTTTAGAGTCCATTGTTTAGTCTACTACAGCTCCTTGCATGGCTCACATCTAATAGCTCATAAATTCTGTGCCATGCACTGCCATAGCAGCCCTTTCATGACACCTCCTTTCCATCCTCATGGTCATCACCACTGGATTCTTTTTTTTTTCATATGGACAGGCACTGGGAATCGAACCCGGGTCTCTGGCATGGCAGGTGAGAACTCTGCCAGTGAGCCACCATGACCTGCCCAACCACTGGATTCTTTTAAGTTCAGGCCAAATCACCTAACAATCTCTCATCCCTTGGAATTACTCTTCTTACAATCCACCCTCTCCATTAATGTCAAGGTAAGCCTCAAAAAGTAAAATCTGACCCTGTTTACGTCCTTAATACCCCTGAATCCTTCAAGTCGGAAGATTGATTTTTAATCCTAAAACACCCTCATCTGCTAATAATTATATTCACTTTATCTCCTGATGGAGAACTTAGCTTGCACACTTATTATGATTTCAGCAAAGCTTTTAAAATAAATTAGTATTTTAAATCACATCAGGAAATATGTATATTTTTAAATGGTACCTAAATATATTCCCTCTATTTCACACTATGCTTGGTGGAAACACGAATTAATGGAGATTTGTTGAGACTCTGAGAAATCTTATAGAACCATTGCTGGAGTATCAAGTCTTCACTCTCAGCATTGCACTGAAAGATTGTCCCTGTCCTGTGTGCTCCTCTAACTTCACCTCCCTGCTCTCCCAGGCCCTCTCTGCTCCAGCGATCACTG
>PVIY010044091.1:0-19925 GCA_004026745.1 Myrmecophaga tridactyla
GCTGGCCCAGAGCACGGACTGTTTCAATTCGAATATGTAATACCTGTTGGCACCATTTAGAAGTAACCATGCAGTGGGAAAGAGAGGGCAGTCTATAGGGAAAAGAAACACTTTGTATATGCAAAATGCACCCTGAGCTCTGAAACTCAGAACCCCCTGAGTGGTAAGTGTGGTTACCCCCCATTTTTAAGATGGGGGTGCTGAGGTTGACAGGAGTCAGGGATGGCCTGAGCCGTCTACTGAACCTGCACCCCTGGGGCTCTCAAGGCCCCGTCACCCCACCAGGCTGCATCTGTCCGGCACACCCTGACCCAGTCGGAGGCTGGCCCCCCGCTTTCCAGCCCTGACCTCCAAGCGCCCCGGCCCCCAGGCTCCAAGGTTCCACTCTGACATCGTGTTCATCTCTATAACTCTTGATGGTGCCAGGGCCAGCGTCCTATGTTGCGATTGCACAACACTGAAGGAAACCTCTTCCGCAGGAACTCAGCTGCCCCATCTAATCGGAGTGGCAAGCTGCATTGTAATTACCAATCAGCGCGTGCAGGTGGGCATCTGCTGCAGCTCAGCGGCTCCTAACGTGCGTCGCCAGAGTCACAGGCGGCCCTGGGTGGGCGGCCCAGGGTGGGTGCTGTGCGGGGCCCCCCATGCTCCCAGGCTCCCAGGCGCCAGCGCGCCCCTGCTGTCCAGACATCTGCAGGGCCTCGGGCAGGAGGGGCCGCCAAGGGCCCAGGGCCCGTCTGCTCTGACTCCTTTTCTCAGGAACTAACCACAGGCCTGTTAGCAGTGCCCTTTTCTTTAGCGTCCTTTAGCATCCTGTCAATTGCGCCCACACGCTCGGTGCAGAGAGACTCCGGCGGCGACAACGAACTCATTCCAGGGGCCACGCGTGACCGAAGGACAAGCTCGGTTCCTGAGGCCCCCAGGGCTGTGGGTTTGGAGAGGGGAGCCCAGGGGAGGGTACGAAGTGGGCATCAGGGCTTCCAGGGACGCCCAAGTGCAGAAGTCAAGGAGACAGAGAAGTGGAGTGGAGAAGGCCAGGGGAAGACGGAGACACGCGGTGGGAAGGTGGCCACAGGGGGCTAGAGACAGAAGGGGGCGGGGAACGCAGCTGCGGGCTGAGAAGGCCAGGGATGCCAGCAAATGCCAGAAGCTAAGAAGAGGCATCTCCGAGAGCCCGGCCCTGGGACACCTTGATCTGGGGTTCCTGCCTTCCAAGGACTATAAGAGAATAACTGTGTTACGCCCAGGCTGCTGGTGCTTCATTACGCAGCCCTATGAAAAGGGGCAAAGGGGGCTCTGCGGGTGGGATTCAGTTAAAGACCCTGGATGGGGAGATCATTCTGGCCTATCCAGGCGGGAACAACGTAACCCCAAGCACCCTTAAAGAGAGAGCCGGGCGGTCAGAGGCAGAGAAGGTGTGAAGGTGAGAACGGAGCTGCGAGGGGACAGGATGCGAGGCTGCCGGCTTTGAAGGAGAAGGACGGGGCCCTGAGTCGAGGAGCGCGGGAGGCCTCTAGAAGCAGGAAAAGTCTCCCCGGGAGCCTCGGGGGGGGGCCAGCCCCACTGACTTAGGACTTCAAACCCAGGACAGCATGACAATAACCATGTGTTGTTTAAAGCCACTCAGTTTGTGGTCACTTTTTACAGCATCCAAAGGAAATAAAAGGTTCCATGCACTAGGGGAACTTTCCAGAAAACTACAGCCTCCAAATACGTCCCTGGACCAGATAAGCCCTGAAACCTAGAGGGCCCAGCCTCTCCAGAACATCAGATAGTTCCATCTCCCTACCCCATATTAGTGACAGCCCCTACCAACATGAAAAAGTTAGAATGGCCATAGCCCAAATACCCCTAAAGAGTGAGAGAAAGATCAAAAGTGACAGTGGAGTTATAAAGAGAAGGTAGGGTTTAACAAATGAGTATGATTGCTGAATTCTTTTAGTCTTCTAGTATCTTACAGGAGCTAGAAGTAAAAACTTAAAATTATGGAATTGTAACCCATACTAAACTCTGGAATCTGTTCTACAACTAATTGTGGTGCTGTGCTTTGAAATGTATTGCTTTTTTGTATATATGTTATTTTTCACAAAAAAGAAAAAAAGTCAATTGTGATGATAAAAAAAATATTCATGCCTTCTAGCCTCCTATATTCTGGAGGGGCTAGAAGGAAAAATCTGAGAGGATCGTAGAGTAGCCCATGACAAACTCTGGGATCTGTCCTGTAACTACTTGTTGAAGAGAGCTTTGAAAACTACTACTTTTTTCCTTTCTTTGCTCTGTATATATGTTACAGTGTACAATAAAAAAAAGTCCAAAAATAAAAAGGAAATGAATCCAGTGGCAAACACTTCCTCCTTATCATCAGAGTGCTGGCAGGAAGGAACTACCAGGAGGATTCAAATGAAGAGATTTTGGAGAAAGGCCTGTTTCCCAAAATCCAGGAGGCTGTTACATCCCCATGGCCTCCAGGCACAATGCTGCAGGCAGAGTGATTTCACCTCTCCCGGCTCCAGGAGAGGCACATGACCCAGGCCTGACCAATCAGGGACAGGAGTGGCTCAAGAATCATCACATGACCAATCCCAGCCAATGAGAATCAGGCCTGAGACTTTGGTGGGAACCATCAGAAAAGAGATAATCTCTTCCTGCTGCAGTTTGTACACTGGTAGGATGTGCTAAGCTGGAGTTGCTAGAGGCTGTCTTTGAGAAAAGCCTGCCTTAGAATGTGCCACCAGAGAACAGAACGAACACTGAGAGACAGAGAGGGATTCTGAATCCGAATGACATCAGTTGAGGTCCTGGATCCAGCCATACCTGAAGCTTGTGCAGGACTTTCCAGTTACATAAACCATTAAATTTTCTTTGTTAGCTGTGGCTGGTGGAAATGGGTTTCTGTCACTTGTACCTCTTCCTGAAGCTAACCAGAACAGTCCTGACCCCCATCCTTACCATCATAGTAACACTCCCTGCTCTGGCCTGAGGCTCTTTGCATGTCTCTCTCAGTGGTGGGCAGAGCTCACTGATGGACAAGGCATTGTCACTCCTCTCTGTCCCCAGCACCTGAGTCCAATGCAGGCACACAGTAAGCATCAATAAACATCTGTCAAATGAGTAAATGGATGAGTGGACTGGTGAATGAGTGAGTTACTCAAGAGGCGGATTCAGCAGCCATCTGGCCCCTGACATTTTCAGGGTAGAGTCTAACCTGGCACCATCTGCCCGAAATTCCTGAAGGGGCTAGGAATACTGGAGGGAACAAGGCAGTCGTGGCCTCCATCCTCAGAGATGACGTTCTAGCCTAGAGTGAGGGAAGTCAGGTAATACACAAGGAAACCATCCCTGCATCCAACAAAGGGAGATTAATTCAGACAGTGACAAGGACTAATCAGAAAAATCCAACAGGGCGGTTATTCACAGAGAACACCTGCATAGAAGGAGTCACAACTGCATAAGAGGCTGCAGAGTGACCCATTAGAAACCATTTTGAGAAAAATAAAAGGGCCTTTTGCCCAGCTCAAATCTTCCAGCTGCCAGCCACTGTACACTCACCCACTCCCACCCACCCACCCAGGCTGTCCATTAGAATCACACATGGGGCTTTTAAAAAGTACCCCGGGATACCCAAAAGAATAAAAAACAGGTACGTGAACAGACCCTTGTACACCAGCATTTACAGCTGCATTATTCACAAAACCCAAAAGGTGGAAACAACCTAAGTAACCATCGACAGGGGACTGGATAAACAAAATGTGATCCATGCGTACAATGGAATGTTATTCATCTGTAAAGAGGAATGAAGTTCTGATACATGTCACCACATGGTTGAGCTTCGAAGACATCATGCTAAGTGCAAGAGCCAGACACAAAAGGCCAAATTCTGTATGATTCCATTTATATGATTCCTGTATAGGTGACCCCATACCGACAAAACAGAGTGGTGGTTGCAAGGAGCTGGGGGAAGGGGAATGGGGAGTGACTGCTCAGTGGATACAGGGTTTCCTTTTGGGATGGTGAAGATGTTTTTGGAAATATAGAGAGGTGATGGTCACACAGCATTGTGAATGTACTGAATGCCACTGAATTGCTCGCTTTAAAATGGTTATTCTTACATTATGTGAATTTCACATCAACTCTAAAAATATTTTGAAAATAAGAGTGGGAAGAATGAAGATGGACCCCTACCTCACACCATATACAAAAATCAACTCAAAATGGATCAACGTCCTCCATATAAGAGCGAGAACTATAACATTCCTAGAACAAAATGAATGGATGCATCTTCAGAGCCTTGTGTTAGGCAATGGTTTCTTAGACTTTACACCCAAAATGCAAGCAACAGAAAGAAAAAATAGGTAAATGGGACCTCATCACAATTTAAAAACCTTTTTGCATCTCAAAGGACTTTAACTTGAAAGTAAAATAGCAACTTACCCAATGGGGGAAAATATTTGGAAACCACAATATCTGATAAGGGTTTGATATATAGAATATATAAGAAATCTTTCAAATCAACAACAAAAAGGCAAACAATGTTGTGAGCCATTGATTGTATAGTGTTGTGAGACATTGTGTACCATGTACGCATGGACTGTATGTGTGTGAAGATGTCTCAATAAAAATATTTTTTTAAAGAAGGCAAATAGCCCAATTACAAATGGGCAAAAGACCTGAATAGATATTTCCCAAAAAAAGATACACAAATGGCCAGAAAACACATGAAAAGATGCTCAACATCCTTAGCCATCAGAGAAATGCAAATCAAAACCACAAGATAGCAGTTCATACCCACCAAAATGGCTGCTATTTTTTAAAAAAGAAAATTACACGTGTTGGAGAGGATGCAGAGAAATAGAGATACTCATTCATAACTGGTGGGAATGTAAAATGGCGCCACCACCATGGAAGGCAGTTTGGCAGTTCCTCAGAGAATTAAGTATAGAATTACCATGTAGCCCAGCAATCCCACCTCTAGATGTACACCCCAAAAGAACTGAAAGCAGGAACTTGAACAGATAATTTGCACACTGATGTTCATAGTGGCATTATTTGCAATTGCCAAAAGATGGAAGCAACCCAAGTATCCATCAACCGATGAATGGATAAACAAAATGTGATATGTACACACTGGAATATTATTCAACCCTAAAAAGGAATGAAGTTCTGATTCATGCAACAACTTGGATGAGCCTCGAAGACATGATGCTGAGTGAAAAAAGCCAGACATAAAAGAATAAATACTGTATGATCTCACCGATGTGAAATAATAAGAATAAGCAAAATCATAGAGTCAGAATCTAGAATACAGGTTGCCAGGGGGATGGGGTTGGGGTAGGAAATAGGGAATTAAGGCTTAAAATGTACAGAGTTTCTATCTGGGACAGTGGAAAAGTTTTAGTGTTAGTGGTGGGTGGGCTACAATGGCTCAGTGGCAGAGTTCTCACCTGCCATGCTGGAGACCCGGGTTCGATTCCCAGTGCCTGCCCATGCAAAAAAAAAAAAAGAAAACAGAAAAGAGATAGTGGTGATGGTAGCACAACACTGTAAATGTAATTATAGATTTGAACGTGGTAAAAAGGGTGAAATTTAAGGTTGTATATATGTTACTAGCTTTAAAATCCATGGGCTTGCCCAACATAAACAGTGAACCTAAATCAGCCAGGAGCTACAGTGAAGAGTAGTAAAAGTGTGCTATCATCGCTGGAAGGAAAGACCTGGAACTACTCAAGTGAGTTCCCGTAGTTTTTGACTCTTGAAGAGGGCTGCATAACGACACAGCTTCCGCAGTGTGACCTCGGGACTGCAAAAACCTCATGACTGACACTCCCTTTATCCAGTGTATAGAGAGATGAGTTTAAGAAAAAAAAAAAAAAGGTAAATATAGAGGACAACAGGAGGTATGGGACGTTCTGGGCGTTTTTTCGTGTTTATTTTTATTCTTCTGTGTATTTTTTTTTTGGAGTAATGAAAATGTTCAAAAATAGACTGTGATGATGAACGCCCAGCTCTATGATGATACTGAGAACCACTGAGTGTACACTCTGGGTGATTATATGGTATGCGAATGAATGTCAATAATACTGCATTAAAAAAAGTGTGTGGCCATCACTTGTAACAAATGTACCACACTAATGCAAGGTATTAATAATAGGGTAGTGTATGGGAACCCTGCATTTTATGCAGGATTTTCTTGTAAACCCACAACTTCTCTACTGATCCATATAATTTATATATATATATATATAGTGGGGCCAATTAGTTAGAACCTGTTGATAATGCCATAGCCTTTATTTGTGCGTTTATATTTTAGCTCGTGCAAAAAAATATTGAAGCGTTAAACAGAGTTCTAAATTGTGAAACAAAAACCAACGCGCCCTTGCACGCGGACTTTTGCCTGCATTGTTCACTGCTACGTCTCCAGCACCTAGGACAGTGCCTGACACACAAGACAGCTCCATAAACAAAATTTTTGTTAAATGAATGAAATTCAGCAGCTCTGGAGACAGACCTGGGGCATGAGTATTCTAAAAGCCATCCCTTCCCTCTCCCCTACTCCCCAGGCAATTTATCGTGCAGTCAGGGTAGGAAACTCTGGGTTAGGAAAGCAACCCCTGGCATCACACAAAACAAAACAAAACAAAGCCCCCTGAAAATCTGAGCCAAAGCTCCAGAAAGTCAGCCTCGGGGGTGCAGAGGGTTGAATTCAACACGATCTGACCGGGGGCCCTGAAAGAGAGAGCAATCCCCAAATACACCAATTCAGCAGTTTTCTGTTCAAACACGTGATGTGTGGGCGCCTCGTGTCCTCCTTACAGGCCACGGGTGCCCACCACTGAACAACACGAGTCTGCATTTCGCCCAGCTCACCTGCCCCCTGTCTCACTCTCCTGGGCTGGGGGTGAAGAAGCACAGTGTGCGGTGCATGGAAGGGAAGGCAGGAGGGCTGCCTGGAAGCACGGGCTTTCCTCTGTGCTGTTTTCATTTTCATTTGGATCCCCTGGTTTTCCACCCTGCTCCTTACTGAGCGCAGCCTCCCAGCCACAGACCCAGCCTGCTCTGTCCCTGGAGAGCACAGGAGGGAAGCAGCCATCTGCACAGGGCAGTCTGCAGGTGGAGGCTGGCTTTAGGAAGTGGCCAGGGAGAAGGAGCCACATGGCAGGGGCCAGACATTGGGGTCAGGAGGCAGGTGCCAGACCCAGGCAGCCAGCTATGTACGGAGCAAGCATCTCTGCCCCCAGCATGCCCAGTCCGGGGTTTCCAATCCCCAGGTGAGCTGGTGGCAGCTCCTCTCGTCCAGGCACTCAGGCCCAAAACCCCGGAGACATCCCCAGCACCTCTGTCCTAGAGACGTTCCAGGACGTCTTTCTTTTACACCCCAATCCATGCAGGAATAATCCTCTTGCCTCTAATTTCAAATAGGGCTCGAATCTCACCACCCTGTCCCATCCCTGCAGCTCGCGGTCTGGCCCACCCTGCCACCCACACAACAGGTGGAATGGAGCTTGTAAATGGGAGTCAATTCAGACCACTCTGCTGTTCAGACTCTCCCACGGGTCCCTGCTGGACTCAGGGTCAGTGTCCCAAATCCTGCAATGATCCTCAGAGCCTGTGTAGCCGGCCCCTCGTCACCAATCTGGCTGGCTCTGACTCTCTCTGCTCCAACCGCACTGCTTCTTACTGCTTCTCTAACTCCTCACACATGCTTCCACCCCAGGGCCTTTGCACTTGCCACGGAGCTGCCGGGGCCGCCCTTCTCCCACACAGCCACATAGTTTGCTCCTTCCCATGCCACAGATCTACCCTCAAGCACTGTGCTATCAGCCAGGCACCTACCCACAACAGCACCCACCCCCAGCTTCCCCAGCCCCCAGCTCCTTTATTTTCTCCATAGCACTTACCCTTGGCTTTGTGTTTACTTATTTATCTTATCAACTGTCTTCCCCACTAGAACACCCATCCACCCGAGCAGGGATTTTTGCCTGCATCGTCCACTGCTACGTCTCCAGCACCTAGGACAGCGCCTGACCCATAAGACAGCTCCATAAACAAATATTTGTTAAATGAATGAATGACCAAACAAATGAGGCAGGTACATAGGAGACTGCATTGGGAATGATCTAAAAAGATACTCATTCAATTCCAAAAGTAACTATCTCCAGGGAAGGGGAAAAAAGATGGGCTTGGGGGATGCTTTAATTTTCTGTAAGGAGAGGATACATACAAACAGCTTGTCTAGGTGAATCAATAACATTTGCATTCCATACTACATAAAAAGAAAAGATAGGGAAATGCAAATCAAACCACAATGAGATACCACTTCACACCTCTTAGGAAATAATAAAAAGATAGACAATAGCAAGTGTTGGCGAAGAGGTAGAAAAACTGGAGCCCCCATACGTGGCTGAAAAAAAAATGGTGCAGTTACTGTGGAAAACAGCTGAGCTGTGCCTCAGGAAGTTAAACATAGAATGATTAGATGACCCTGCAATTTCACACCTAGGTGTACGCCAAAAAAAAAATTTTTAAACAGGAACTCAAACACATACCTCTATACCAGCGATCCTAACAGCATTATTCACAATAGCCAAAAGGTTACAAAAACCCAAATGCCCATCATCAACCGAGCAAACAAACTCCAGCCTACCTCTACAAGGGGATATTATGCAGACACCAAAAGGAATGAAGTTCTTATACCTGTGACAACATGGACAGACCTTGAAGATATCATGAAGTGAGGCAAGCAGACACTAAAGGACAAACATTGTATTGTGCACGTATAGGAAATATCTAGAATAGGCAAAGTCAGAGGGACAGAAAGTTAGATGAGAGGCAGTGTTAGTTATGGCTTCATTGGAACAGGGTTTCAGTTTGGGGGCAGGTAAGAAAAAGTCTTAGAAAAAGTAGTAGTGGGAGTGCAACATTGCAAATATAATTAATGCTGCTGGACTGAGTGCTTAAAAATGGTTAAAATGGGGGTGCAAGGAATGTTCAGTGGTAGAATTCTCACCTGTCATGTGGGAGACTCAGGTTCGATTCCTGGTCCATGCACTTCCCAAAAAACAAACAAACAAATATTCAACACATGGTGCTGCAATAACAGGATATTCACATGGAAAAAGAATGAAATGCGACCCTGCCATACAGCAAACAAAAAAAAAAGTTAAAATGACAATATTTACGTTCTATATATATGTTAGCCACAATAAAATTCTTAGAAAGGAAATGAAGAAAAGAAAAAGAATGGAGCAAAGAAAGGCTTCATGCTATCAAGAAGCACGTCTGAGTGGCCGGGTCTCCCTGCTCTGCCAAAGTGGGGTCTGTGGAGCCCACCGAGCCCTGACGTGGTGTGTAAACAGGGGGTGTACCCTGGCCCTGCTGTCCCCACCCAACTCCCCAAGGGCCCCCTGACCCAGGAGTGGATAATGGGGAAACACAAACAAGCTGCCCCCATGGTCCCGTGACCCCTGACCCCACCCTGGCCCCAGTACACGCACCCACCACCTCAGGGCAGCCAGCCCACAGGTCTGCGCTGTCTGGGCGCTGCACTCGGCCACGCTCGCCAGCTCCCAAAGTGCATTTAGAAAGAGACGCCCCCGTTTGCATTCGGGCCTTCCCGGGGCAGCAGGTGTCCCTCCGTGCCTCTCGTGGGTCCACAGGCCACTTCCCACCACCCACCGACCCCCACGGCCAAGCGAGAGCCGCATCCAGGCACAACCCTCCACCACGACCCAGCGCCTCTCCTTCCCAAGCAAATCCGATTCCCAACATAACTGGCCTTGTGCGATCACTGACCGGTGCCACCGATGACCACCAAGCTGGGGGGAGACACACGGGGGAGGGGGCCAGCCCAAAATAATCTCCCCGAGCCCGAGCCACTTCCCAGGAGGGTCCGGGGACAGTGAAGCCACGAAGGGCACACGGGACCCTCCACCAAGCCACAGCCCAGCACCCTGCAAGGACGCCTCCTTCCCACGACACTGCTGCTCGGAGAGAAACAGGCCCCTGCGAAGCCCGGCCAGTGGCTCTGCTGCCCTTAGATGTAACCCAAATATCCTCCTAAGGCCCTGAATAAAAGCCCCCGCCCGCCTCGCCGAGGACCGCTAAGCCATCGGAGCCCTCCCCTGCCCAGCTTCACTGATGATTCTTACACTGGACACAGCCGGCGAGCCCACGCTTACACAAGCCACATGCCTCAGTTTCCCCAACTGTCAAATGAGGGAGTTGGTTTAGCTGGGGGAGCCATTAGTCATGTGCGACTATGAAAATTCACTTCAAGTTTAATATATTCCCATTGCAATGAGCTGAATTGAAAACTCGCTGTATTTCAACTCAAACTCGTCAGTGGTGACGCGTGGCTCCTAGTTTGGACAGCGCAGCTGGAGGCCAGTTCCACCTTCATGGAAACTCCTACCGGAGGCACTGGCCTGGGGGGGTGGGGACGGCCACAGAAATGGGGGCAGCACTGTAAAGAGAAGGAAGCTTCCGGACAGCAGGACACATGGCCTGGGGCCGCTCAGCCAATACCTCTTCCAGAATGGGACAAGTCCAAATGACCCCCATGCCCTGCAACCATCTACTCCAGCTTTGCAAAGAGAAGCGGGAAATCCAGATTTAATATTCAGTCATCTGGCTCTTAAAATACTGGTTTCAAAACTATTAAAGCCCTGGCCGGGCCAAACGGATATGCCCGCGGGCTGTGCGTGGCCCAGGATGCTGGTGTGGGACCTCTGGGCTAGCAGGCCGCAGAGGTTCCTTCCACAGGCAGCGGCCGGGAGGAAGGCGCTGGCTGCATTTCCCCTTTCTAAATATATGCTCTGCACAGAAACAATATGCCCGCGCCCCAGGCGAAATTAATATTCTAATTCCAGTTTCTCGGTTTGATGAAGGTAGCCGGCTGCCACGGTCCTGGAATGCTAACAGCTGGCGACGAATCCCTTCTCCTGGAGTCGAGCAGAAGAATGAATGTCTGGCGGGGGAGGTGAGGGGCCGCTGGCTATGGGGAGGGACTTTCTAGGGACAACTCCACCCTCCATCCCACACCTCGTACCTTCTGGATACATCCAAGGGCCAAGAAGCTCCTCACCCCACCCCACCCTCTCCCGGAGGCTCCCAGGACCAGATTTATCATGGGTCCCAGATCTCCGAGGTAATCTAATAATTAACCCTTGCCAGGGGCCCTGCCCGCAGTGGTCTTTTTCCAAAGCACTTGTGACGGTTTTAAAATATGTGCACAAATTCTTCGGCTAGCCTCTGATGGAGAGATGGAGTTCAGCATCCCTCCCCTAGATTCAAGCTGGCCTCCAGCGAATAAGATGTGGCTTCAAAGCTGGTGGCAATTGGCGACACAGCATCCGGCAGGTGCCCTCCTGAGATGCACACCTGAGCCCGGAGCCACCAGGTGAGAAGCCCAGCTGCTCCAAAGTCACCAGGAGGGGGAGAACGCATGGAGAGAGAGCAAGGGAGCTGTGCTCACTGTTATCTCTGCTCAAGGAGCCCCACCTGCACCTGCCCCACCCGCGCCAGCCCAACCTGCACCAGCCTCACCTGAGCCAGTCCCACCTGAGCCATCCTCACCGGCACCAGCCCCACCTGAGCCATCCTCACTTGCATCAGCCCCTACCTGCACCTGCCCTACCTGCGCAGGCCCCACCTGCACCGGCCTCACCTGTGCGGGCCCCACCTGAGCCATCCTCACCTGAGCCACCCTCACCTGAGCCAGCCCCACCTGCATGGGTCCAGGCCTCACCCTCCACCCCTGTAGGGCAGCTGAGACTATTCAACGAGGTGCTGCAGGTAATGGCTCCTGGCACGGACTGCTCAATAAAAGGAGGTGGCAAGAATTATTATGATGGTGATTGCAATTTAGTGAATCCGGAAAGATCCACATACCTGGCCACCCTATCTCAGTCCCGGAGTTTTGGGTGCTCCTTAAACCTGTTAATTCCTTAAGTCATCAGAGTTCTCCTCACTTCCTACCTGCCACTCCCCATGTGCTCCAACCCTTGTCACACAAAGCGCCCCGTGTTCAAATGACGGCGGGTTCTCTCTCCTGAGTGGGCCCTGCCTGCTACACAGCCGTATCTGCTGCTGACATAAGAAATGCAAGTGTGTGACATATGCCAACTTCACAAGGAAACAGGAAAAACACATTTTTTCTATCATTCGTTAATGAAGAGCATTTGAAGGTGGTCTGTGGGGAAAGCATTATATATATGTATTATATATTCAGATATGGTAGTATATCATAAGTTCTGGATATGCAATCACATTCTACTGACCCTAGGAAAAAACATAAAACTGTATCACTAAAAACACCTACACTGGCATCAGTAAATGTTTGGATACCAGGGTTTTGCTGTAGAAATAATCCGTTACAATCTAAAATGGCTTGTAACTTGGGCGGCACCCCCCCACCCCCGCCCCCGCTGCTGTGAAATCCGCATTTTCCCTAGGAGCTGTGTGTGAGCTCTGCACAGGCTCTTGGTGGTCGCATCAACAATATTTTTGTCTTTGACATTCAGCTTTCCAGCCCTCAGCCAGGTGCCGTGGAGATATCTTGGGGAACATTTTTGACTGGGGGCAGGGGACAAGGAGCTGTTCCTGGCTCAGAAATGACTGGCAGATGGCATCTGCTCCGTCTGACGACATTTTACACGCTGGAAGTAAAGCAGGAGAAGGGGATAAAAAAAATGTCCAGGCAGCTCTGCACTGGATGAGCTTAGGAGGCGGCTGAGCCCTGTGCCGGTCTCTAGCCCGGATGTTAGTGGCGCACACAGGCCCAGGGGCATTCACCCATCTGGGAATCCTCCACGGGACTTGGTGGGGACCAGGGGCGAGGGACGGGAACCAAACGCAGAGTGGTTTAAGAAGAAAAGGCACGCTGCCTGGTGTCCTGCAGAAGCTCCAGCTGCAACCAGGAGCAGCGGATTTCAGACCCCCGAGTGGGGCCCCCAGGAAGGCGCGGTCCTGCGCTTGGCTGGGCCTGCCGCCATGTGGCTTCCTCCTGTGACGGCAGAGGTGGCTCCGTGCTCCCTGCTTCCCATGTGCTCCTCTTCCCCACAAGGACGCCAGCACTGCAGGGACAGCCTTTCCAGGTCGTGTGTGCGGTACTTGGCTCTGCACAGCCCATCCTACCCGCTCAGCAACTGCAGCTGGAGAAGCCGGGGTCCTCCCCATGCCCCCAGCAGACATCCCAGCTCGTGGGCGCAACCCTGATCGACCTGAGTCCTGGGGTGGGGGGGGTGCACCCGGGCTGAGAGCATCCCCAGGACCCAAACCACATGGCCTCAGAAGCAGGGGAAGCCATCCCCCGGAAGAAAACCCAGGCTGTTACTCTCAGAGGAAGCAGACAACCCCTAATATATGACAGGACTTGGGTAGGAAACAACGTGGGAGAAGGGAGAGCAAAACCACTGCAGCACATAGTAGGTGTTCACTAAAGGGAGACAAGGATGAAAGCAGTTGTTAAAGCACATTAAACAGCCACGAGAGGCAGGCCCTGCACAACTGTTCTTCCGGCACAATATCTCCCTTCAAACCTCTCTGCGTCCAAAGGGACAGGAGCAACTATTCTCTCCATTTTACAGATGAGGTGCTAAGGCCCAGAGAGGTTAACTAACTGGCCTGAGGACACACAGCTAACAAATGGGGGAGCTGGGTCTCGAACCCAGGCACTCTGATACTTGAGTCTGTGCCATTGACCTCGGTTATGTACTTGAAACAACAAGCAAGAGGAAAGCAGCTGGGGAGGTGTATAATGAAGAAGAGATATAAAGGTGACAGTAAATATGGGAGAAGTTCATTCATTCACTCAAACACTCACTAAAAACTTTCACAAAGACAGGGAACAATAGGAGAGAGGGAACTTTGAAGGACAGGAGAGATAGAGAGAGAAGATTCAGCACCTTCTCCCTCCCACTGGCCCCTGTGCTATAGCGACAGAAAAGCAGGATTTAGTCACCCTTCTCAAACGATCCAGGGTGACAGGCAAATTGATCAGGTAGGAAGACGAGGCTGCTTGGGAGCGGGTGTAGCTGAAGCTGGAGCAGACAGCGAGGCCAGCATCTCCTCATCCAAGCAGGAGAAAACTGTGTTTTCCTCCTGATATACGCAGGCCCAACCCTCTTAACAATTCAGCCCACAGATTTAAGAGAAAAGCACTTAAACTGGGCCGGGCATGGGGGGCAGTGGGTAGAGGGAGAAAATATATCCTAAAGAAATAAAAATGTCACCATTAATTCATGGGACTTTCTAGAACACCTCTGCAAGAAGAAGCAAATGTGCTTTTGTTAAGTGCTGCAGAGTCACAGACTAGAGAGCCAGGGTGCCCCCTTTCCAAGATGGAAGCTCCCGGAATCTGAAGCAGTGCCCTGGGTGGAAGGGCCAGGGTTCCAGGACCCGTGGGCACAAAACCTTGGCAATCCTGGACAGGTCCCTGCCCTCAGGAGCAAGGCCCCTTAGGCAAGAGGCCTGAGTGCTAAGAACAAAGCCCCATCACCCTCTTTTCCTACCTCCCACCTGCCCTAGGCTCCAGGTTTCCTATTAGCTCTGCTTCCTCGGGTGTAAGTTCTCTCATCTGCCAGCTTTGCTTCCCTCAAAGATCTGGAGATCTGGATGAGTGCTGATCTCTGCACAATGTCCCTAGCGGGCCAGGTGAACACTTGAGAATCTTTCTGAATGCCATATGTTTGGGAAACCCCTGCCATCACCACCATCTGGGGGGAAAAATCACTAGAAACATCTTGCCTCAAACCAGGGATACAAGGCAGCAATTCAAAAGGAAACATACTTGTGCACCCCCACGGAAGGCAGCTGAAGAGACAAAGTGTATGTGTGTGAAACCACACTCAAAACAAGGTTTCACTAAGTATTTCATATAGAAAACAAATGCACAGCAAGTTGATAGCTGTGACTCCCTTTTGGAAAGAAATGAAATTGGTCAAAAGGGACTTTAGAATTACCTGTAATACTGTTTAAATCATCCTAGTATCTGAGGCAGAGACATTATTATACACGCACCACAATTTTTTCGTTTTTCTCCTGGCACCCAGAAAAACGACCATTTCCCAGGCCCCTGCCCCTGGGAGGCCGAACAAAACATACAACTCTTCGAAGGCAAGTATGATTACGAAAAATCCTGATGGTTCGTTCATATCTTCATCACAGAGCACCAAACACAACAGGATCCACTCACAGCTGCCCCCCACTACCATTCTCTCCTCCTTCCACAGGAACAGAATGCCCAAACCTAAGATAAGGACTGCATTTCCCAGACTCTCTTGCAGCTAGATGTGGCCATATGACGAAGTTCTAACCAATGGGATCTAAATGGAAGCATCATGTGACTGCTCTAGGACTTGTCCTTGACCCTTCTCTCTCCAATACCCCCATCCTGGTGCCTGGGATGAAGATGAGATGGCTGCATCCACAGCTGCCATTTTGGAACAAGAGGACAAAGACGACAGCCCTGAAATGGGAGAAAGGAGCCAGGAGGACTTCAGGGAACAGAGCTAACATTCAATCCTGGACTAACAGCTTCAGAATTCTACTTAGGAACGCCACTATTTTAGGCTTCTGTCACTCACAGATGAACCTAATCCCAACAGAAAATCCCAACGTACCACAACCAGGCCTTCTTGTCCCCCAGTGAACCACCGAGCAGTATCCCTCCTAGGGACTCTGTTTCCATGCACTGTACCCCCAGAGCCAACAAAGCAACAGCAAATTCAGAAGGTCCCCACTGAGGTATTTCAGCAGCCTCAGGGCACCCAGAAACCCTAAGTGAAAGAGCTGGGCTCTCTAGTGAAAAGTCAGAATTGTGGTACCTAAAATATCCCAAGGTTTTCTCCCATTTGCTCCCCCTCTCCTTTCCCACCAGCCTCACCAGCTTCACTGGGTCAGTGGTTAATAACCTGGCATGAGTCTGCCCACGCCTCCTTCCTCCACACGAATAAAAAGACATATATATATATTGCATGTGTGTGTGTGCGCATTTGACTGGCAGAAGTGGTGGTTAAGAACCAAACCGCCTGGCTGCCTAGATTAAAATCCCAGCCCTGCCACTTGTTGGTTGTGTAACCTTGTTGAACCTCTCTATGCCTCAATGTCCTCCTCCATAAAATGGGTACAATAATGATACCCACCCACCTCCCAGGTTGTTGGTGAGTATTGAACAAATTTCAAGGAGCGCTATTTAAAGATCAGCTATTATATACACACAGGGCTTTGGGGTTGTTTTGGTTTTTCTAAAAATGGCATTGCACAATAGAAGCTACCCTGCAACTCGCCTTCCTCACATGACAATAAGTCGGGGCCCAGGGCGGTGGACGGAGGCCCACCCTGCTCATTTTTACCGTTTTTACTTGTGAGAGTCCACGGCCTGGAAACAGTGCCATCTAGTCCCACAGTCTGGGACTGATGGATGTTCAAATTGTTTCCTTTTGTGTCACTACAAAAGGTGCTGCTATAAATACCCTTGAACACCTCACCTTACCCAGCGGTGCTTTTCTTTCTAGAGAATATAGATCTCCCAAAAGGCGGACTGATGGGTTAAAGGCCAGGTGCTTTTTTAATAGATACCGGCAGATAACATTCCCAGTATTTCATCATTTCAAACCAAGCAATGGAAGACGTGTAAAATCACTGGACGGGGTTTTCAGAGGCCATGCACCATCAGAGGCCCCAGGGGGTTGGGCAGCAGCGCTACGGGGTATCCACGTGGGTGGAGGGTCTTAGGGGAGGAGCCTCGAGCCCCAGTGCTCTCCAGGCTGAGGGAGGAGTGCTTCCACCTCGTTTGGCAGGCTGCAGTAGTAACTGTTTGCCTTCTGTTGGAAGCATCTGGGACGTCCTTTGAGAAGATGCCCCTGCCAGCTGTCTGTCCATGGGGCTCGTTTAGGGCGGGTCCTCCCCACCGCCAGCCCCAGCTGCAGAGATGAGCTTCTGACCTTGGCCAACCAGTCCACCATCCTCCACCCCCACAGCCGCAGCCGCTGGTTGAGGGGTCAGCACACAATCCAAGCTGGTGCGGTACAAGGCAGTCCTGGGACTCTTGTGGGAACAAGTATGAAAGAGACATTCCATTCCCACTGGTGGAAGGAAAGCCTGGGACTTATTATGGCCACCTGCACCACCAGGTGGTAAGAACCTGTCTGAGAATCAAATCCACACAGTGGGAAAGAGAACAGAGAGACAAAGTGAGAGAACAGACGCTCTCATTAGGACACTGTCCAGCCCCTGGATTCAGCCATGCCTGAAGCCTTCTTGCACTCCCCAGCTCCAAAGACCAAAAACTTCCCAAAATGTCCCTTGTAACTAAGAGAGTCTAGACTAACACAGTGACACACCCAATCATTTCCATGAGTGCACCCAAAATCTCAGCACTGGAAACTTAAAATATCACAGACCTCGTGTCACAGATAAACACAGAGGAGGCGATGTTCTTCCTTAAAATGACCCAACAAGAAAAAAACACAAACGCAAGGTCATAAAAGAGATCCACTGACTGGAGTCATTCTGAGTATAAAATAATAACCAGTGGGTTACTTTAATTCTAGCTCTCCTCTAGCAACATCCCTACAAGGGGTCTTTCTGATTTGTGAGTTCATCAAGCTTTGCCTGCAGAGCGAAAACTATCTTGCATACACATGTGCTGCTATTTTTAAAATGTTACATAAATGCTACTGTAATTACCAAAACCCAGCCATTCAAAAGCATTATTGAATTGATGGAGCTTCTGATCAATACGTTTTCTTTCCTTTTTTTTTTTAACCAAGAGATACCAAACTCACAATTCTCTTCATTCAGACAAGCTGGATGATTTTTTTTTTAACATTAAGAAGCAGAACTTGTTCTTCACCACAGTTGAAGCACTGTAAACATACATTTATAGAACATTCTCAGCTTGACCATTTAAGGCAAACTTTTTTCTGTAAAAGGCCAGATAACGAGCAGTTTAGGCTTTGCGGGTCATGTGACCTTTCACCACTATTCAATCTGTGTTGTTGCATGAAAGCAGCCTTATGGAAACAAGTAGGCATGCTTGTGTCCCAATAAAACTTTATTGACAAAAACAGGCTGAGGGCCACATTTATTCACAAAAACAAACTATGAGCTATGGTTTGCCAAGCCCATAGTTCTGCCTTTTATTTCTGCCAAGGCGTGCAGAAATAAAAGGCATCTTGTTAGTACCCAGGACAGCGTAGGGTCAGATGGAATTTTACCGAATGAACTATTTGAATGTGGCCAAAGGGGGAAATTTTAGATTGTTAGGTACATGTTACTAGAATAAAAATTTTTAGAAAGTAAACATAGGACAGTACAATACAGTGAATCCCATCGTGAAGGATGGACTCTAGTTAATAATATAATTATAAAGATGTTCTTTTATCAGTCGTAATAAAGGTACCACACTAAGGCAAAGTGTTAATAATAGGCTGGTAAATGGGAACTCAGTATTTTCTGCAGGATTTTTCTGTAAACCTACAACAACCTAATTTAAAAAAAATGTCACAGGAGTTGGTGGCAGAAATAGACTTGGACTGACATAACTTTTTACCTACATAGCTACTAAATAAAGCTAGTACACCTGTGCTGGCAAACTGATCATACACTGGGTCAGAATAATCACATCATGAAAGCAGGAAGAAGGTTTTTCTTTTAACAGTGGTGGGTCCAGCAGGCAGAAGAGCCCCAAACTGAGTGTGATGGCGTGGGATTAAAAGCTCACGTGTACGCCTACCAGCTGGGTTTCCTGAGGCATGTCACATGACTGAGTGAGCCTCAGTTTACTCACCTGTCATAATGACACAATTAATAATTGCCCACCAATAAACTGGGCTCTTAGTATGCTAAGCATCTCTCATCACATTCAAACTTCTTAACATTAATCTCCTTAGTGATGCGTTATCATCATCATCTTTCAGGTAAAGAAATGCAGGTCACCTACTGACCTTCTCTCTCTGGCCATTGGGAAGACCATGCAAAAGGCGAGAAGTCCAACTCAGGGACGTAGGTTCTGCTTATCCATTTCATCACCGACTAATATTGATTTAGCCCCGATTCCAAGCTTGGTGAAGGAATCCAATGAATATTTATTGAATGCATCCAATACCCCCAGCAACTCCTGTGGCTCGACCTTCAGGACACATCCCAAATCTAACCATCGCTCCCTTTGCATCTGGTATATCATCTCCATAGATGCTACCAAGATCTCAGCACTGGAAGATTAAAATATCACAGACCTGGCATCACAGGCAGACACGGACGAGGCTGTGATCCTGAATCTCACTTCTTTCATCTCCTCTGTGGTCACCAGACCGGGCCATTACCAGCACAGCTCACCTGGACTCCTGCCTCTGTTCCTAGGGATCAAAGCGTGGGTCCCACCTCCACTCATCCAACAGCTCCCATTTCACTCAGAATTAAAGCCAAAGCACTGCCCTGCATGGGTCCTCCATCCTTTCCTACCGCTCCCCTCGCTCGCTCAGCCCAGCCTTAGCACCTGCTGGGGGCACCTGTCCACCTGAGGACGCTTGCACAGGTGGTCCCCAAGAGAGCTAGCCTGGCTCACTCCCTTACCCCTTCAAGTTTTTGCTCCAATGTCACCTTCCTGACCCTGCCATTGAAAAGTGCAAACAACCCCTCCCCAACATTTCCTCTCTAGCCCCCCTGCTTCATTTTTCTCCGCAGCACTTACCGCCAATCAACAAACAGTGTGTGTTAGTTACCGATTTTGTTCACCTGACCGCCACCTCCAGGGGGGCAGGGATCCCCTAGTCGCTCCCAGTCCCTATTGCATGCAATAAAACACGCCTCGACGAACAAAGGCCCACTGGAAGGAGTGACGGGTGCGGGTGCAGTTTCAGGGAAGCAAAGCAATTCCAGGAACCAAAGTTCCGTCTCACCGCCACCCCCAGAAACAACTTTCCTGG
>PVIY010044092.1:0-19924 GCA_004026745.1 Myrmecophaga tridactyla
GGTGGACTCTGCTTCTCGTGGCTATGTCATTCTGCTCTCTCTCTCTCTGAATCTCTCATTCTCCAAAATGTTTCCTCTTTTATAGGACTTCAGAAACTAATCAAGACCCACTCAAATGGATGGAGACATGTCATCCCTTAATCCAATTTAACAACCACTCTTGACTAAATCACATCAACCAGGGAGATGATCTCATTAGTTTCAAACATACAGCATTGAGTAGAGATTATTCTACCTTTATGAAATGGGACTTATATTAAAACATGGCTTTTCTTAGGGGGCATACTTCTGTTCAAACCAGCACACTGGTTTTTCGTATACTCTTCACAACAACCCTCCTAGAAATGTATCACAACTATGCCAATTTGACAGATGAGAAATTTAAGGCTCAGGGAGGTCACAGCTAACAAATGGCAAGGTCAGACCCAGGTTTCATATTCTCGAGTTTCAAAAGCTTCTTAAGCCTGCAGAACACTGTGATCAGAATTTATTGGGGTGCTAGATAAAAATGAAGATTATCTGCCCCACCTTAGGCCAAGTTATTTTGGGATGTGATGATAAGGTGTTTTAATAAATTTTAAAATGTATGAACCTCTCACTACACTTTGTTGCCTCACTGACTACAGCTTTTCCTTCCTGTTCTCCCCCGAGTCAGGGCTGTGAGACTCAGGATCTGCCAGGCATTTAACTAGCCCTTTCCTGCAGATGCAGCCCAGGCCTTTTCCTCTCCTCCCCTTTCCCAATAGATCTAGCAGCATGCATTGACTTCCTGCTGGACCTGAACTGGTTTTCCCATTTGCAAAACACTTTCTCCCCTCCCAGACCCTCTGTAGTCTGTGAATAGGGTGTCCAATCTATTAAAAGTGAGAAAACAAACAGGCTCCTGGTAGGAAGGATCCAAGAAGGAAGGGGTTCCAGCTGTCTGGCTGCAGGAAGGAAGGTTCCAGGCTCCAATCCAGGTCTCTTGGGCAGATGACAACTGGAAGGAAGGCCATTTGGCATTGTAGAAAGAGCCATGGCTAGGACTGAGCCACTCAGGTTTTAGGTCTTATTCTGCCATTAATTCACCAGCAAGTCACTTGCTTCTCTGTGTTCCATCTGTACGGTAAGTGGCTTAACAACAGTTTCAAGGATCCTGCTTCCCTCCCAAAAGTCTGTAACCCTAGAAAGTCAGGATGTCAGACTCTCTGGGAGTAATCCCAGAGTAGGTATGGCAGGGTATTGGTATCAGACGTTTTAGTTTCAGATAGGGGTCATCTGACCTCAATCACCCCTGACATCAAATCACAGAGCCACTGGCATATCTCCTTAAGCAAGGCCAAAGCCTGGTGTGATCGATGGTGAAGAGTTAACCTAGACATTCATTAGACAAAAGTTACTAAGTGCCTCCTACTTACCAGGTGGTATGCTAGGTACAGGTGATAAAGCAATAATGCTCCAGGTACAGCCCTGATAGCATGAAGTTGACATTCTAGTGCAGGAGGCAGAAAAGAGAAAGCAGCAATTACAGTGCAGTATAAGTAACCACTAGGAAAAGAGCTGGGATATGAAGGGGACATGGAGCAAGGAGCCACCCAGGCACTCAAAGCAGTCTTATAGAAGGGAATGGTGGCATGGCAAAGGCTCAGATGGTTGTCATCAGCCCTTTATTCTGAACCTCTAAACGTCAGTCATGAACTTTGGAGAAGAGGTAAAAAGTTACCTCTTTCTCCCTGTCATCCCCACACTTTTGCCCTGAATGTCAAGATACAGCTACAAAATGCTGGGATAATGTTAGGTCAAAGGGCTTAACTGGGGTGCTAAGGACAAGCTGCCTGGACTCCCCAGGGATACCCACCCTATGTCCAGAAGAAGACAGTGTGGAGGAGCAGAAGAGTACGGGAAGGCCTGTGGCTGCAAGCCTGAGTGATCTCGGCCACCCTGCCTGTAAATCAGTCCCCTCGCTCTGTGTGGAAGTCAGGGTCAAGTTTAGCCTGGCCTAAGACATTAGCATTCTATTAGTGCCTCGTAAATACTAAGAGGACATTTGTGGAGTATTTATTATATGCTGAACCTGAGTGTTTCACATGCTCCTCATTTCATCATGTGAGGTAGGTATATTTTTTGTCTTCATATTATAGGCAAAGAAATGAGTACCCAGAGAAGGTCACAGAGCTGGTAAGTGAGGGAGCTAGGGTTTGAATCCAGGTGGTCTTATCTTAGAATTATTGCTCTTCAGCAGTGCATTACATAGTCTGCACTTGTCCAAGGCATCTGCAGCCAGCAGGGCCTCCTTATCCACAGTCTGACCAGGTTCCTGGAATCCCCAGCTCCCTTACCCATAATAGACTTCTACATTCAATTGCTGCCCATTACTGCCCTCTCCACCTTACCTCTTGGCTGCATCATCTCCTGCACCTTCAGACCATAGTCTAGACTCCACCTTCTCTAGAGGAGGGCCACAGTCTGCTTGCTGACTTTCGGGGACCCACCTGGCTCCTTTCAATGCATGCTCCCTGATTCATCTTCTACCAGCTCATGGCAACCAGGTCAGTGCAGCTCAGGACCAGCCCCAGCACCATCGCTGTGGCTCCTGTAGCTCTTACACCAAGGGCAAAGGTTCAAGACCTGCCACACCCTGGACCCACCTGGGTTGGCCCTCACCTCTTAGCACAGCCGGTGGCTGAATAGAGAGCAGTTCTGTAGGGTTTGACATGCCTGATGCCATCTGAATCTCAAAAACCTGTTGCTGTCTTCATTTTCTAGAAATAGAAATAGAGGTTAGACTTCCCCAAGTTCAGGCAGCTGGTAAACAGCTGGAATCCTAACACAAGTCATCTGCCCCAAACCCCACCATGCCCTGCACCGTTTTTTCCTAACTTCACTCACTTGTTTTCTATTTTCATGATTTTTTTTTGCCATATCTTAATACATTGGCCTTACAATTTAATATATTTCTTTCAAACAGTCCACTTTTTTCTTTTACTTTAATATATCTTGCCTCATCCTAAGTTATAAAAGCCAAAAAACATCACAGTTTTGATAGTTCTTTTTTCTAATATGCGCTCAAATAAAATTTTTATACCTTCACCTATGGACCACTGTTGTTGTTTGCTTTCCACACTGTGCTCTACAGATCCCATTCTAGTGACAGGCATCATGAGAGGCAGCCGGCGGGCGCTGGGACGACCCTGGACCAGGTGATGGGAAATCTTGCTTCATGGCCATCTGACTTTGGGAGAGGAGGCTCCCGGCCACCTCTGAAAAATGAGGTCATCGAATGAAAGGGATCTGTCTCTAGGGTCTTGCTCAACTCTGCCACCCTGTGCCTACCTCCTCCTCAAAGTACATAGTGAGCAACCAGGCAGGTGGACAGGTTCTCCCTGTCTTCCATGCTGCCATGGGAATTGATGTCTCATCTATGCCAAGCACCCAGGCCAATGCCTGGCCCAGGTGCCCGGTAGCTACTAGCCCATCTCTCCTGGCCAGGGCTGCTGGTCTCAGAGCTCCCTCTGAGACGGAGCGAGACTGGCAAGGTCAGGGGGTGGTGGAAAAGAGATAGTTAATCCCTTCCCCCTTTCCTAGTCCTCTTTCCTAACTCCTCCTCCACCTGCCAGGTCCAGGGAGGGAAAAGAAACCAGAGAGGAGAGGAGGGTACAGCTGGAGCTGGGGAGGGCTGTAAAATAATCAGAGGACAGCCGGCAGGTATCGCTTTGCAATGATTGTTCTGGGAGGTTGTGTGGAAGTGAGAGACTGAGTTGCAATCATGAAACATTAGCGCGTTGACACACGTGGCCCCAGCCATGCATGCTCTCTGGTTACAAGAGAGCATGACCCCTGCCCTGGCCCCTCAAGGCTCGGTGACTGAGGACCCCACAGCCATCAGGGCTGGGGGCCAGCCGGGGTGGGGAGGTGCCACTGCACTGGAGGAACTCTAAGCTCCTTGCTTCCCTGTGGTCTGTGGCCCGGAGAGACTGAGCGCCAAACCCCCCTGCTGGGTAGGTATCAGTTCTCCCATCACAGGTTGGGTGGGTGGTCTGTTGATGTGGAGACAGTTGTAAGCCTGGCTCCTGGCTTAGCCCCCTTGCAACCAAGCGGCCTGGAGTTCCACCTCTGAAAGACTGACTTTGAAAAACCAGTTACTATTTCTGGATCTTGGTTTTCTTGTCTATAAAATGGGAATAACAGGGCGGGTCACGGTGGCACAGTGGCAGAATTCTTGACTGCCATGCTGGAGATCTGGGTTTGATTCCTGGTGCCTGCCTATGTTAAAAAGAAAAAGGACTAACAAGATCAAGTTGTCAAGGTTAACATGAAGTTTAAATCAATTATTGTTCATAGTGGCCTCAGAGCAAAATCTCCAGATATAACTAAGAGAAAGCAAAAGACAGTCAGAAAAGTCAGTTTCACTTTATTTCACTGTTTCTCTCTCTGCTTAAGAGAACTGGGCCCGTATCTTGGGTTCAGTGGTAAGGCTTTTGGGGAGGATATAGAATGAATTTCTCTTTCATCCAAACAGGGGCTGCAGATCCAAGGCCCTGTCTTCTTAGCTATATGTGCAAAATTGAAGGGCTGATAAACACAGGTTAGGATCCTGTGCGTGATGCCTTAAGCTGATCTGTGTGAGATGGGATTTTCGGAGCACAGAAAGTAGCATGGGTATGTTGCCTGGCTTCATCTCTTTATTGCCATTCATTGCACTGATACCCACATGTCTCTTGCTAAGGCCTGACCTTCACAAAACTTCTTCCCCAGGAAGCCTGTTGTAGCCAGTCCCTATTATGACCCCCGGTAAGCCTCACCTCTATTCATTCTCCTCCCACATGGAGCCAGAGCAGATCTGGTGACCAATACTTGATGGCAGAGGTGCAGGCTCTGACTTCTGAGCCTAGGCCATCTGAGCATTGTGGCTTTCCCGTTGGTCTCTTAGACCTCTTGTTCCAGGGGAGGTGGGGACTGCAGCTGCTCTACTTGGAGCATATTCAGCAGCCCTGCGGAGGGGCCCAAGTGGAGAGGAACTAAGGCTTGAAGACTTCCCACCAACAGCCAGCACCAACCTGCCACCTACCTGAGCTTGCCATTTTGGAAGTGAGTCATGCCACCCCAGCCAAGCCCACCCATGACTGCAGACCAGCCCACATCTTGAATATAATCTCTTAAGGACCCCTTAGTCAGAGCTGCCCACCAAAGCCATGGGGGATAATAAATATCTATTGTAGTTTTAAGCCAATAAGTTTGGGGATAAATTGTTACACAACTCGAGCAAACTCCACGCATTTGCCCCCAAGCATTTGACGTTGAGGGGGCTGCATTTTAAGAATCAGAGTTGTAGCTGGAAAGAGGCCTTAGGAAAATTTAACCCTGTGTTCCCAAACCCTGGCTCACAGATGTGCATCCACATCTGTTCGGGAACTTGTGAAAAGGCATATTCTTGGGTCCTACCCAGGGAAGTTTGTACTGATGAGGCCTGGAGTCCAGGAATTCATCTTTTTTAAGGTCCCCAGGAATTTATGATGAGCAGAGAGTTTAGGATCCAGACCAACATCCTCATTTTACAGATCAGGAAACCGAGGTGCTGAGACGGGAAGTGATCCCAGCCAAGGACACAAAACAAGACAGAAGCTACTAAATTTAAGGCTCTTTTTCCACGTTCAGCTCTCTGAGTGGAGTTCAGAAGTTCAATCAAGAAGGCAGCTAGGGAGCAATTTATCTCAGGTGTGGAGACACAGTGCTGCCTATTTCCTCTTGGGATGCATTGGGTGGGCCCAGCGGGTGGGCAGGCCGGCAACTTGGCCTCCGGCTCAGCTAATCATACCCATCTCTGCACAAATGCCAGGTAATGGCATTATGATGGGTCTGCTGTGCTTTTAAGGCTGCACTGAACACGGCATTTGAGTGAAGGTGGCAGCTGGGTTTGGGATGGACGCCCATCTGCCAGTCCCGGCCAAATGCCTCACTAACAATCGGGATTGCTGTGACCATATTTACACAAGAATGCGCTTCTGAGATAATGCGTGCATCTGTGCAAAGGCCTACCTGCATGGTTGTGCGCCCATGAAAAACGTGAGTACACACATCTGTTTGTGCATGTGTGTTCGTTGCTACCATCACATCCTGTACTCCAGAAAGCACACATGATTTGCAGACCCAGAAAACGTCTTTGATGTTGTGCGCGCTTTGTGTCCTTTCTTGGCACCACGCATGGTGACTTACAAAGCCAGCGTCCCGTGTTTGATCTGAGCGAGACCCGACATGGAGCCATCAACCTGGTGGCTTTGTAAATATTTTCAGCGCTCCAGTCACAACTGGCACTGAGCGCTTTGGAAAGATCAAAGACCTCACCTCTGCCACGGTATTTGTAAAAGGAAACGAGGCAGCCAAATAGGTGTGAGGTGTGTGTAGGAACAATGTTTGGGGGCGGGGTGGACACAGAGGATCACTGCCCAAGACTCCTTGCCTTCCTACCGCCCTTAACCCCCCAGCTTTGAGCTCTGACCCTTCTATCTATGTGCCTGTTTCTAACTGAAGCAGGGAGGGGTGATTCTAAGAGCCCTGTGCACTGTTTGGCAACTTGGCTACCCATCAGTCTCTGACTTTAATGTCCTAGTTCGACAACTCATTGCTGGAGATCCCACAACTGCTCCTCTCACTCTACCTGAGCCTTTCGATATATATACTTCTGTGAGAGTTATTTATCATGCCGTATTACAGATATTTGTTAACGTGCCTGACTGTCCTGCCTCCAGGTCCTGGAGCTCTTCGAGGGCACTAGTCACTTTAGTGTGTCCATTGCTATATTCTAGCCCTTAGCCCGGTATCTGGAACCCAAGTGGCAACCAGTCAGTGTTGGCGGAAAATGTTCTGAATTGGGGCCTTGCTCTTATAATCAAACTTTCCCTTTAATCCGAGAGCTTTGCTATCCAGATCCCTGTCTTACAGCCTCACCCCACCCCCTTGCTGGAGTCCCTGCTCAGTGACCTGTCTGGGAGCCCAGGATTTCCATTTGAGTACCAGACAGTGGCTCCCTTATCCTTGCCAGCTCCTGCAGAGTTTGAGATCCTGCCCCTCCCTCCCCATCTCTGCTGGCCAGCAGACCCTGAGTGCCTAAGTAGGTGCCTGCCATCTAGGGGCCTGTATAGTGTGGAAGGATGGGGCTTGTTCTGGGGCTACTGCCCTCTATATACTTGTCCTTTGTCTCCATGGTCATAACTGATTGCTACTTTTTAGCCCTTCAAGTGCCTATGAAGTAGAGGGTTCCTGTTCTGATAAAGGGTAATAAGGGTTATCTTTTAAATTATAATGCTGTGTATATTTGGTGCAAAGCGCTTTTCAAACTTAGTTTAATTCTTACACAGAAGTTTCCATAATTCTTACAGAGATGCTTCCATCATCCCCACTTTACAGATGAAGAATCTGACGATCAGAGGGGTTAAATAACTTGTTCCAGGTCACACAGCTTCTGAAGTCATACCAAGGGAGGATGCACAGTGTGGTTGCTGGGATAGAGGCTCTGGAGCTAGAATAGAAATGGGTCACTAATTGGCTGTTTTACCCTGGACAATGCAACTTGAATCTCTTGGAGCCTTATCTATAGAATAAAGAAAATAGTAGCTACCTCCAGTAGCTTCCTGGCTGGGTTATCGTGACAACCCAACGAGCTGTGCTACAAAGCTCCAGATTTGACACTTAGTAGGTGTTCATTGTCACCTGTCCTCTTCTTGGTCTATTCTAATTCCACCATGAGCTTAGGGGTCCGGGCAAAGAAGAAACACATTGAAGTAATTTCTGATCAGAACTGTCAAAGCTACCCTTTCCTCTTGTCACCTCTTTATTTCATTGTCTCTAATGGGACATAATGAGAAAGCTGGTATTCACCAGATTTTTAAAAAATTTCCCCATGACAGTAACTGTATGCCTCACCCCCCTTAATGCTAGGATCATTGTGAATGTGACAAGAGGGAGTCTTATAGAGAAGCAATTATCCCGGGCAAATGAATTCCACACAGATTCAAAGGGAAAGATTACAATGGGAACAGAGACATACATTATTAGGAAATTAAAGTGGAAATCAAATAAGGATTAGGAGCCCTGAGTCTCAAATATTTAATTGTCATAATTGCCTAATTAAAAACGGTTTTTAAGCACTCCTCCCCCCCTCGCCCATGAGTGCTAGAAAGGCTCTTTTGCCCGGAAGACAATTGCAGCACTTACACTTATCATAACATGAAGGCTGACCCCTGGCAAACCTTTTCGCGGAAAGAAAAGTTACGCTGCCTATTCATTCATGCCTTCGTTGAGCGCCTTACTACTCCACTGTTTCGTAGGCTGCCTTGGGGTCCACACCCTGGAGGCAAGTGGGTGGAGGAGGTCTCTGAACCGACTGGCATTACCTAAAAAAAGACTTCTCCTGGTTTAGCCCAGTCAAGAGGACACTGGGGCCAGTAGCCCATATAACGAAGCTGGGTGGTGGTCAGGAGGTAGGCCAGAGGGGAGGGGCTGAGAGGGGCACAGGTGGAAGTGAGTCAGGATGTGCAGCAGAGGAAGTTGTGAGAATGGAGCTGGTGAATGGGAGGGGGCAGGAGTGTGAAGAGCTAGGTGTGCAAATGCACGCTTATCTGTTTGTGCACTGCCTGCCTTCTGTCCAACTGATTTTCTGTATCCTCAAAGTCTAGCACACAGTAGGGGCTTTAAAAATGTGTTCTTTAATTGAATTAGTTTGTTTCAATTAACTGAATTAATTTAAATTTTACTTCATTTAATTCACTTCAGTTAATTGAATTCCTTTGATGCAGACCTTGATGCGCTTCAGGAGGAAAGGTGTTTTTGAAGGAGCTAAGCCAAGAAAGCCAATGAGAACACAACTCATTACAAATGTGTTAAGTGAATGAATGCACGAATGAATGAATGAGTGAACGTCAAGCCCTGTTCTAGACCCTGGAATAGAATAATGATTAATGCATGGCCCTTGCCCTTGAATAGCTCCTAGATGATTGAGAGACACAGATCTGTGACCAGTTAATGAGACCTCAACCTAATCTGAGATGAGTCACACCATTTATCAAGCATGAAAACTGGCATCTCATTTTCTTTAATCTAGGGACTGCTGCCAGAATCATTTTTGTGGGTCTAGAGTGTACCTCCTCGACTAAAATGGAAACTTTTTTAAAACAGAGGCTTGTATCATAGTAGGCTATCATTTTGTATTTGCTGGATGAAGGCATGAATGAAAAGGCAGCATAACTTTGCTTCAGTGGAAGCATTTTCCTGGGCTTACTCTCATATCACGATGAGTGCTTCAACTATCTTCTTGAACAAATCCTATGTATCGTATCCAAGCTTGCTCCTTGCCTAACAAGTATTTTTTTTCCTCTATATTCCAGACACCTCTAAAAATTGAGTTGGAATGCTCTCAATAAGTCTACTTTAGACACAATGCCAGACGCTAAGGGGAGAATTAAGGAAGCATAGGATTTAGTCTCTTCTCTTAAAAGGTTTATACTCTAGATGAGAGGGTAAAGCCTTGACCCACCCAAAAGATCATGTTGGCAGTACCCACGTATAGAAAATGAGATGCCAGGTCTCCTGTTTGAAATATTATAACCTGTGCCCCACCTGCATCCCACCAGGAACTTTTGCCTTTTTCATCTTTCCCATTCTTAAGTACTATTGCACTGCACATAAGTAGGCTAGGCTAGAAACATTGAATTATTGGAGTAAACATATACTTCCATCACTCTCTTAAAAATAAAAAGTGTTGGGGACTAGGACTGTTACAAAAATTCCCAGGGCAGAATGGGAGACAAGGTCCCATGAGGTGTGTAGAACCAATGTTACAGTGTTAGAGGCAGGTTAGGAACACTACCAGGAAGTGATATTTGAACTGTGCCTTGAAGGGCAGATAGAACTCTATATGGGGAAAACTGTGAGCTCATAAAGAAGGGAGAGGAACGTTTTTAGATACAGAGCTATGATTTGACATGCATGTATTATCTTAGTTATCATTATGCATTATCAGCAGTCCACTGTAATTCCTTTTTGCATTTGAGGAAACTGCAAGCCAGCAGGTTGAGTCACTTGCTCTCAGACACCCTGCTCAAAAATGGTCAAGCCAGGCTGGACAGCCAGTTGCAGGTCTTCAAAGCCCACTCTCTTTTTCCCATGCAAGGCATTGCCGATGATGGAATTGGGAAGTAAGTTTGAATTCACAGAAAACAATGAGCTAGAGCATATAAAAATATAAATGGAATCCTTCTCTAGTTTACTAGGCCTTTCATTTGCTTTCATTTGATTGACTCTTCATAGTTATTTTTGCCTTCACTTTGGAAGTGAAATCTCTGCAGGTTGAGGAAGTAGTCATATAACAGACAAGTCCAATTGCATTCAAACTCCATGTCAGCTATTTCCCATTTTTTGACTTCTGAAAGAAAGCAACCTTCTTTGAGGCAAAATTAAGAGAATGTGTAGAAAACTGGGAAACAGGGAGAAAGGGAGAAGAGATGACAGGAAAATATGATAAACATTATTTTCATTTTCTACATGCATGCCAATCATTCACAGAGAAGTTCCTGCAGAAACTGGGAGTGGGTGGTCTCTGTCATTTTCTTAAGAGGAACTCAAGTGACAGACATCTCAAAGAATTGCTCCAAGTGCCCAAAATAAAGGACTCTGAGTGGGACTAGAAGTAAGGTTCAAATGAAGTAGCCATGATGGTTATCAGAGCAGATACAGAGATGTTTAATAATTTATTTCATTGCAGTAACACTTGAAAGCTTCAATAAATAAGCATAATGGGTTCCCTTTAAAAATGTATTGGTTGGCAATTTATTTACTCATGTATATGCACCTTATAGTATGTGACATGCCGCCCTTCCTCTCTTCGAGGAAAAGTACTTCATAGGAGCTTTAATTAGCGCTGACAGCTAAAGCCAGAAACTTCTTTCCGTACTTACAGTCTCTCATTTTACAGCCTTCTGTAGTCTATCTTTCCTTCTCTCTTTTCATTTCTTCTTTTCTTTCTTTCTCCTTTCTCTCTCTCTCTCACTTTCTCTTTTTCATTCATTCATTCATTCATTCATTCACTCTTCAACAAATTTCAACAAATCTGGTCCCAAGATCTCACAATACCTGGAGAAGACACACAAGAAAATTATAGTATAGTGCTATGGCATTAAAAATAAGGTAAAAGGTGCATGGGTAGTTCAGTGGTAGAATGCTTGCCTTCCATGCAGGAAACCCAGGTTTGATTCCTGGACCATGCAGCGAAAAAAAAATGGTAAAAATAAGGTATGTAAGAGGTACATGTATTAGGGTCAGGCAAACCCTAAGCACACAACTGATGTAGAAATAAAAATTAGTACAAACTTCCTGATAAGCAGTTTGATGATACAGAGCCAGAGCTTCAAAAATGGACTCGCCCATTGGTCTAATAATTCCACTTTTGGGAATCTATCCTAAATGATGGGAGAAAATAAATCCCTGAACATCAACAAAGTTTTGTGCAAAAGATGTTTCTCATGACATTATTTATTATGAAAACAAAAACACCAGAACTTGAAAGCAACCTAAATTGTTTAAAAAATAGTGGTGCAGGGCTGGCCATGGTGGCTCGGCAGGCAGAGGTATTCGCCTGCCATGCTGGAGACCTGGGTTTGATTCCAGGTGCCTGCCCATGCAAAATAAATAAATTAATAAAAATAATAGTGCATATGCTCAGTCAGGTCAATTCTATCAGAGATAGAGGTGGCAGGATGATTCCAGAAACGCTTCTTGGAAGAGTTGACAGGTCAGCAAAGCCTTTGATCAATAAACATAAGGTTACTCAGAAATAGAGTCAACAAATATAATTTTGTGCAACTGCCGATTGTCATATAACATGCTAGGTGTTTTGACATTGTTATATTTTATTATCCTTTATTGAACACCTATACTATGTGGTAGTTTGCTAGATTTTTAATTTTTGCTTTGATATATATATTATTTAAACCTCCCAAGATTTCTGAAGGGTTGGTATTAGTATCTTTATTTTCAATGTCATGAAGATGAAGCTCAAAGAAGAAAAGCCACTCATTTAAGGTCTAAAAAATAAGTCATAAAACCAATTGTAAGTACAGGTATCCTTACTCAATGTTTGGTGTTCATTTCGTGATGCCTTGGCTGACCTGATAGAGACGTATGAATAAGCAAAGTGTGCAAAAATCATGGCCACCCACATATATGGAAGTGGAGCTGGAGGTTGCTCATAGGCCATTGTGTTAGTTTGGGAAAAGGCTCTGTACCATTCTTGCTACATGAGCAATGCTCCTTTTTGGAAAAGCCACATTAAGACATTAGTTCTTCACAATGTCATGGCAATGACTACTCGTTGTGGTTAGTCTGAAAGCCTGGTCATGGCCATCATGCCAATAATCTTAATTGAATTGTGTATGTCTGCAGTTTGCACCACAGGTAGACTCAATTGCCAGAAGGCGGGTTGTGTTTAGAACACGCTCCCTGCCTCCAGGTGCCATTTGGCTGAATCACGTGCTGTCATCAAAGCAAATTGACTGCAACAGCATCTCATATGGCAGTTTCTAAAGCATGTCCCCATACATTTTGATTCTCACAATAACTGTATGAGGTAGATTGATCAAAATCAAGTAACCTTCCTTGACAGATGAAGAAACTGATGTCTGGTGAATGCAAATGCTTTGGCGGCACTGTAAAATTGACACGATCATTTTGGAAAGCAATCTGAGCACACCTACACAGCAACTTAGAACTACTCATTCCCTTCAACCCCAATAACCACTTTGGAGAAGCTATCCTAAGGAGACAAGCAAGAAATGTATTAAAAGTTCTCTGCCTGGAGGTGTTTATGGCAGTATTATTTACGATAATCATAATTGGAAACCACCAACATGAACAGACTAGGCGAAGATTAAGGAAACTAAGGCACATCCACTGCATAGACAGTTATAGAACAAATAAAATGTTCTTTAACCAAAAGATTTTTAATGCAATGGGATAATGATAACTTATAGCGTCAAATGAAGAAGTAGAAGATATATACACCAGCAGTATAATCGCAACTATATAAAATCACTGAAAGGAAATATTCCAAAAAATATCACCTCCTGCAACTGAACTGTGGTATCCAGGGGGCTACAGGGTATGGAATAGTAATTTCCTAACAATAATAACTACAGCAATAATACTTTCCAAAGTAGCATCTGGAATAATTACAATATGTCAGGCACTGTTCAAACTGATATCTATGTATTCATCCATTTAATTGCCACATCCTTATAAGACAGGGACTGTTATTACAGATGAAACTGAGGCACAGAGAGATTGAATAACCATCCATGGTCTCACAGTCAGTAAGTGGCAGAACTGGGCTGCAAACCCAGGCGTTCCAGCCTTGAGTCCACTGTCATCTAGAAAGCTCTGCTGCCTCAGGAGAAGAGCATGGAGTGCTTACAAAGTTCCAGTTCTTACCTAGATCATCTCATTTAATCTTCTCATTAACTCTATGGTTATCTACTATACTTTTTATTTGTTACAGGCAAAGAAACTGGTTTTTGAAGAAATTAAGTGATTTGCTCAAGATCCCACAACACTGACCCAGGCAGACTGACTCCAGAGTCCTTGACCGCTGCAACAAACTGCCTGCTTCTTCTTATTATTCATTTCTGTACTTTCCTTCTGCAATAAAGAAGCTTCTTATTTGTGATTTAAGTCAGGTCCCGCCTACCCATGGCCTTCCCACCCAAGGCCTGGCCATCTAGTCTGTCCTGCTGCTTACTTTTGTAAAGAAGTCTTATTGTAATATTGTCATGCCTACTGGCTTCCATTTTGTCAACGCCTGCTTTTGCTACAACAGCCCTTTATAGAAAAGGTTTGCTGACCTTTAATTTAAAGAATCACAGAGTTTATAAGGGAACTAGAATGCAGGTCTTCAAAATATCAGTTGCTTGTGGGTATTAGGTAGAAGGAGAAATGAGGAACATGCCTCTAAGTACATTTGTACCTTTGTAACGTGTGCTATAGTCACGCACAAAATCTGCAGCTAGCCTTCCCTCTTCTCAGACCAGGTCAGACTAGCAAAACAGTCTAGCCCAGGGTTTTCACCCTTCCACCCCTCTGTGAAAAGTCTGGCCAGTCACACAAGCAGCAGTGAAGGAGTGCTGGAGCCTTTGTAAATTGCCAGCATTAAAACCACTTTGAAAGATTTGGGTGTGCTCAAAGGATAAAATAATTTGAGCAGACAAGTGAGAATTGAGAGTGTTTTGAAAGAGAATTCCTGTCATTTCAGGAGTTTCCCATCTGAAGAGAAATTCAGTAAATGGCCAGACACACCCTTTAGAACTAAAAGAATCTTTCCACCAAAGTGGGTCTCGGGGCCATTTCGGGTTGGAAGAGAAGAGGAATAATAACACGTCCCGCAACTCAACAGAGGTGCCCAGGGGCCTACAGACCATGGAGTGTCAGGATAGCAAAGCTATGCTACAAGTGATTAGAAAATTGCTGCCAAGTCAGGTTTTGTGCTGGATAAGTATCTGCCTCCTCAGGCTAGGGATGCTCTTATAACTGCAGAATTCTAGAAGAGAGATCTGAAGGAGAGGGAAGGGAGAGTGAAAGAGGGAGGAAAGGTGGGGGGGGGGACATGGAGAAGCATTCGTTGAGTTCTGCTATATGTTTTACATATTATGTCACATCTTTTTTCACGCATTATCACACAACATATATCAGTACTACCTTCAATTTACAGATGACAAAACTGAGGCCCAGAGACCAAAGAATTTGCTCATCATGACACACCTAATAACAGCAAGACTTACCCAGTGCTGCATAGTCTACTGGTTTTAGAGAATGGACTCTGGAGCCAAGATCTCCAGGCTTTGGATCTCTACTCTGCCACTTACTCTGGGTGATTCATCATCTCTGTGGCTCATTTCCTCATCTGTAAAGTAGGGATAACAAAGGTACCAACCTCATAGAAATGACATGTAAATGAGTTAATATTTGTAGAGTGCTAGGAACATTGCCTGGCACATAGTAAGTACAATGTACTTGTTTAAGTTAAAATTGAAGTTAAAACTTTGTGCTTGGTAGTGTGTTAAGTATTTTATATTCATTGTGCATGTAATCCTAATAACGACCCTCTGAGATAGGAACTCCTCCCAGTTTATACATGAAAACCCTGAGGCCCTGGCCCTGAATAAACAAGCAACCTTCTCAGATGTAGAACCAAGGGTGAAATACAAAGAGCCTAAGTCTGAAGCTGGTGCTCTTAACCATGTCACCATATACCTCGTGAGTGATACAGATCTCTGTGCTTGCTCACGGGCTAGATGCTCACTTGGCACTCTGCTTGGTGCTGCAGCTCCCTCATGGCAGATCCAAAATTGCCCCCATGCCTTACAGTGTGGCTCACCTTCCAGGTCACCTTCCATCTCCTGTTTGGGTTTGCCCCATGTCTGGACCTTACTGTTCAGACAAGAATCCAGAAGACTCTCTAACTTTGTCAACCGTCAGAGACTGTGTGCCATTTCTACAGGAACAGTGAGAAATCTTACTCAGAATAGTTTCCATCTGGGGCTTTTTAATGCCATCAACATGCTCTGAGAAGAGAAGAGGTTAGTTCAGGCAGGAAACTTGGGCAGGGTCTGTTCACTGAAAGGGAGAAATCATGGCTATTAAATCTAAGTATGAAGTTCAAGACAAACATCTATACTTTATAGCTTATGACTTTGGCCTATATATATAATTCTTCTGACTTTATTTTTGCTATATCTGTCAAATGGAACAAAAATAGATGTACCTCACTGGATTGTTGTGAACATCAAAGATGACTCTAAAGTACTATACCAGCATTTGGATCTCCAAATTTATCTTGCTTCCCAAGACTATGCAACACAAAGGGATGATGGCAACATACTTGGAATCTCTGCCTAATTGGGGGTATTATGCTTCAAAAGAAACACTGGAAAATTGGGGTAACCAATTTCAGAGGTATCAGAATGATGAGAGTAGAAAACATAGAAGGAATAGGTGAAGCAGCCAAGATATTTAGCTTGAAAAAGAAAAGATGGCAAGAGGCAATGCTGAGAGTTGTCTTAAATATTTATTTACTATTATGGTGAAAAGGGGTAAAATTGGTTTGTTTGTTTTCAGAGGGATGACCCAATGATAACAGATTTATAGGGAGGAATTTTCCAATAAGGAGAGGATTTTCTACTAGTCAGTGAATTTCCTATCTCAGAAGGTATAAGACCCAGGTGCTTTTTTGACCAGCTATACTTCCAAACATGTCACACATAGTGGTAGGAAAAGGATCCTGAATTAGGTAGGAGGTTGGGAGAGTGGTCTCTGAAGTCTTTCTAACTCGAGAGTCCTTCTCCTTTCAACTATTTTGCTTATTAGAAAGGGAAACTCACAAGCAAATTTTAGTTAATGAAGGCATAGTTTAAGAAAATGGGGATTCTCGTGAATCTTGGGACAAAAAACTATAAATGTCTCACAAAGAGCTGGGGCTGGAAACTACGAGGTTTTCAGGGATAGAAATAATCCCGATCTCTCTTTTTCATTATGCATAGCTCCCAAAAGTCCCCCTTTGCTCAATTTTCAAGTCTGGTACACTCAGATAACCAACCAGAACTTCTGATTTTCAACTCCAGATGTGCACAGCTTGAATCAGATACCCACCCTTAGCTCAATGAGCTATGGCAAGGGGAACCTGGGCTAGAGAGCTTAAATGCTTTAGGAAATTGTGGTGTCACACCCTCACAGGAGTGTGTCAAAGCTTTCAGAGCACAAAATGTGGGCTTAGTAGCAACCCGAAATCATATTTGGCATCAGGATTTCTTAAACAACTAGAGAGAGATTTTTGGTCCCATACTATCTCAGAGATTTGGACTCAATTATAACAAAGAGTCTAAAAATCTATATTTTTCAATGACTCTCATAGGTGATTGCAACATGAACCATAGTACTACATTGTGATTCTGCACTTCATCTTGCTAACTTCCCTGTTTCTCGATCCAGACATGCCTTGTCTCATAGGAATGCGTTTAACCTCTCACATGACAGGTATCAAACTATACTCACTCTAGTTTTGTCTTATATCCCCAACTCAGTTATGCGGTCCTGGAGCACATGGATTGTTTCTTCATCTTGCCAATTTCTAGAGCATTTACCACAAGGCCTGGCATAGAGTTGATTTCCCAGAGAACCAATATGGTTCTAAGAACATACAGAAACAGGATCTTTTCCACCTCTCTGACCCAGGCAGGGAATCCCACCCAGAAGATGCCTAATTGCTCCATGATTGGACATAGCAGGGTGGTCAGGCGGAGGTGAGGGTGAATAATTAGAGGCAGCACCTGTGCTGCCTGAGAGGTTGGTAGCTTATGTTACACAGTCAATTAGCTACCAGACACAATCATCTATGTTGTTATTTATTACTGGGTTTATCTGAGCAGTGAATCTTGTGGGGTAGAGAACAAGTGAGGAGATCAGTCACTGCAAGCCTCCTGGCAGGAAAACCAGCGAACATGGAGCAGCAACAGGGGCCCCTGAGCAGGACCATCCGCCCCAACTCAAGCAGCTGGAGAGGTTCCAAATCCTCCCACCTATAGCTCCCAACACACAAGACAAGGAGGAACTACACAAATCCATTTCAACCAAGGTGTGCAAAGCACCAGGGAGGCCCAGAGGGTAGAAAACACAGGAAAGAATAAGATCCGTGCATGAGACAGCTACAAGCTAGTGGATGAGAAAAAAAGAATAAAGTAAGAAGAGGCCCTAAAGAGCTTTATCTGGCCACAGTAGACTAGAAATCAAAAGAAACCTCGAGGATGGCATGCAGCGTCATTGTTGGAAGGTCACAGGGGCATGACTGTGACCAAGGTGGTCAGGAGGGAGGTGGAGCTACAGCCAGACCTTGAGGATAAAGGGGAGGGAGTTGTAGGAAAAAGGAAACAAAAAAGCGGCTGCTGTGGCTCAGCAGGCAGAGCTCCGACCTGCCGTGCTGGAGGTCTGGAGTTAGATCCCTGGTGCCTCCTGCCCATATGCAAATTTAAAAAAAAAAAGCTTAAGCATTGGAGCCGCCTCCTCTCAGACACCACACTACATACTGTGAGAGGCAGGGCTGCATAGTGGAACCACCATGGATATTGGGGCCAGATTGAGCCTGAGATTGAAAATCCTGGTTCTGCAAGTTACCTTGGGCAATATTTTTAACCCATCTGAGTTGTTTCCTAATCCTCAAAAAGGGGGAGAAATAGATTTATCTCAATACGTGGTTCTTCCGATAGATTGGGATAATCGTGTGTGGAACACCCGGCGTGTGCTTAAAAAGTGGTAGTGCATGTTGGTATCACTGCTATTCAAAACAGACCCACAAATCTGGTTGTTCCATTCTGCAGATGAGAAAACCAAGGCTTTGAGAAATGATGGAATTTATCCAAGATTACACAGCTGGTAAGCAAAAGAGTCAAAAATGAGACTCAACTTGTGTGTTGCCAAAGTATATGCATTTCCCAGTACATCTTGAAGAGAATGAAGCAACCTAGGCTATATTTAACAAAGAATGAGAATAAAATTTTATGAGGAAGTGAGAGATTGTGGAGGGAGTATCTCTACTCATGCTAACAAATTGATGACACTCATCATTGCTTACAATTGCTATAAACTCTCTGTCCACCTCTGCTGTCTCTCTGCTCCATCACTGCCTCGGGTCTCTGCCAATCTAAGCAGCTTTGCTTCCATTGGCTCCCTAACATCCTCATCCATTATTTTTGCATGGTCAGGGCAACTTGGCAGGATCTTGGAGAACTTTCTTTCCTTCTTAATAAGAAGAGTTCCACAATAGAAGTTCCTAGGCCTCAGAAACTAGAGACACAGCTCTGTCACATGGCACTTGGCTCTTTACTCTACAAAAGGGTCCTACTCCAGTGGAGAAGTAGGAAACAGATTTAAGTACCAATGCCCTGTAGGATTCAGAGCCATGGGTCCTCTGCAAAATCCAGTTCCTTAGGCTATACTCCTGCCATTGTGACAAATTGCTTTTCAGGTGTCCAATCACTAACTTTTACAATTTTGCTCCAAAGAATTCTCCCATCACTGCCCCCATAGGAAATCTGTGCCTGCTTGCGTTTGACCCCAAGATATTCTTCTCTAGGATGCTCTTCAATTTAGGAAATTATCACAAATAGATGCCATGGCAAGGTGATTACATAGGTCCACTTTCTAGTCATTTCTGAATGTGGATTGCAGCAGAGCTGGTTTCCCTGTTGCAATATTATTACTGCGTTAGGTGCCGCTGCGCAAGTTGATTTTCTTAGCCAAGAAGTCAGGGTTTTTGTTGTTGTTGTTGTTTTAAATAGGATAATTGTATCCCTGGGTCTGCCAGAGATAAATTCCTGCCATTTCCTCCAACGTGATAATGACTAATATGGGGCTAAACAATCTATTCCCTAAGCCAGGATTTGGAGGAAATTTAGAATTAAACTTCTGAGAGGCCCATTGTGATGGTTAATTTCATGTGTCAACTTGGCTAGGTTACTGTGTCCAATTGTTTGGTTAAGCTAATGCTTGCCTGATTGTTACTATGAGCTTATTTGGTAGAGGAATTAGCATCTATAGACACTTGATTGCATCTACCACTGATTGCATCTACAATCAACAAAGGAGATTGCCCTCAGCAATGAAGGGAGTTTGTTCATCCAATCAGATGGAGGGCTTAAAGCAAGAACTTTGTAGTTCACTAAGAGTCACCCCCAGGAGGGCCTCTTTTGTTACTCAGATGTGGCCTCTCTCTCCAGCCAACATGATGAGCACTCTCACCACCCTCCCCCTCTCTGCGTGGGACATGACTCCCAGGGATGTTTACCTTCCTGGCAATGTGGGACAGAGATCCTAGAATGAGCTGAGATTCAGCATCAAGGGACGGAAAAAAACCCTA
>PVIY010044093.1:0-19939 GCA_004026745.1 Myrmecophaga tridactyla
AAGACTCCACATAGTAAAGACATTAATTCTCCCAAATTAATAAAGAAGTATAAAGCAATTCCTAACAAATGTCCAGCAACATTTTTTGTAGATAGAAGCAAGATCACTCTAAAATTAATATGGAAATGTAAAGGAACCTAGAATAGCTAAGACAGTTTTGACAGGGAGAATAAGGTGGAAGAAATCAGTCTACCCAACTCTCTCTCTCTCTCTCTCTTTCTCTCTCCTGTCATGATGTTTTCTTTGTTTTTGGTTTTCAGAAGCTTGACTATGAGGAGACTTTGGTGTGGGTATCTTTGGATTTATCTGTTTGGGGTTCACCTAGCCTCTTGAATCTCTAAGTTTATGTCTTTTGCCAAATTTGAGAAGATGTCTGCCATTATTTATTTATTATTATTTTTTTGGGTGCATGGTCTGGGAATCGAACCTAGGTCTTCCACATGGAAGGTGAGCATTCTACCACTGAACCACCTGTGCACACCCCTCTGCCATTATTTTTTTCAAGTATGTTTTCAGCTTCACCTCTTTTCTTCTGGTGATGTGAATGTTAGAACTTTTGTTGTAATCCCACAGGTCTCTGAGACTTTGTTAATATTTGTTTGGTCTGTTTTCTCTTTATCATGCAGATTGGGCCATTTCTATTATTCAGTCTTCCAGTTCATTAAAAAAATTATTTTCTTCCAGTTCTACAATTCCATTGTTTCTTCTTTATAGTTTTTTTCCTAAAAGTTTCTATTTGTTTACTGAAACTCTTATTTGATTTAGGTTAATTCATAATTGCTCATGGAAGCATTTTTATGATGGCTGCTTTAAAATCTTTCTCAGATAATCTATCTTTTTCATCTTGGTATTGCCATCTATTTTTCTTTTTTCATTAAGTTTGTGATCTTCTTAGTACTTGGTATGATAAGTGATTTTTTGATTGAAGTCTGTACATTTTGGGACATATTGTTAAGATTTTGGTTCTTATTTAAATTGCTATAGGTGGTTTCTTCTGACAATGCTCCAACAGGAGAATGAGGGGCATGTTCTCATTATTGCCAGGTAGGGTAGAAGTCCAAGTTGTCTACTTGACTTCCATTGACACTCACAGTTTGCTGTGGAAGAGTTCTTTGTTACTTCTCGATAGGGGTAGGAGTTCTGGCTCCCTATATTATCTTCACTGGCATTCCTGGGGTAAGAGGGCATCATTAGTGCCTGGTAAAGATAAAAGTCTTGAGTTTCTGGTCTACTTTCTCCAACATCACCCCTGCAAGAGTAAGGAAATCGGAACATCTTGTTACAGCTTGGTGATGGTGGAAGTTTAGCATCCCTACTTGGTCTTCTTTCTCATTATCCCAGTGTGTGTGTTGTAGTGCATCTTAGTACAACCTTACAAGGGTTAAAGTCTAGGCTCCTCACTTGGTCTTTGCTGGTGGGGATTGGGCGAAGGCCACAGATTTTTTTCTGCTGAGTTTGGCTAGGGTAGAGTGGTGGTGGTTTAAAAATGTTCTTCCTTTCTAGACTATTTCCTGGTCTTGTGGCTAGAGAGAACAGGTTTTTGTTGGGGCTTAACTTTTTTGCCTGCACTTGTTGACATTTCTGGATTGCTGGCTTCTTTAGCTACAGATCTGGAATATATGAAGGGAAAAGAAAACTCAGGAAACTTGTCACTATGTCATTCCTTGGGTCCCAAAGTCTTTAATTAGTCTGCCACCTTCTCTTCACCTTTCGGCATCTTATTTTGCATAGAATGTCCATGACTTTCAGTTGTGTTTGGTGGAAGGAATAGGGACATGTACATCTATTCCATCTTCTAAGAAGAATATATCTTCTAGGTGAGTCTGGAAAAACACTGTCTAGCTTCTCAGGTCACATTAATTTGAAATATTGCTATGTTCAGAATTTCTTAGGTTAATTGAGTCATTGACTGAATGTTCTGGAAATATTATTACACTGTATGATGCCTTAAAAACACTTTTACTAACCAATTGTAAATAGGTCTGTTGAATTTATAGGGTCTCTTAATAAGTTAGGCTGCTATGCTGCCTCACCCCAATAATATGACTTATGAGCTAGACTTTTCAGGTCTGTGTTCTCATACCTTACAGAGACAATTATATGGCAGTCATGGGATATTCTGCCATTCATAGTTGCATAATGAACAGACTGTGCTGGTTTGAAAGGAAGTATGCCCCCTAGAAAAGCCATGTTTTAGTCAAAATCCCATTTTATAAAGGTAGAATAATCCCTATTCAATACTGTATGTTTGAAACTGTAATCAGATCATCTCCCTGGATGATGTGATTTAGTCAAAAGTGGTTGTTAAACTGGATTAGGTGATGACATATCTCTACCCATTTGGGTGGGTCTTGATTGGTTTATTGGAGTGCTATAAAAGAGGAAACATTTTGGAGAAAGAAAGCGATTCAGAGAGAGCAGAGCAGAACAACACAGCCATGAGAAGCAGAGTCTACCAGCCAGCAGCCTTTGGAGATGAAAAAGGAAAATGTCTCCCAGGGAGCTTCACGAAACAGGAAGCCAGGAGAAGAAGCTAGCAGATGACACCATGTTTGCCATGTGCCATTCCAGATGAGAGAGGAACCCTGACTGTGTTCACAATGTACCTTTCCAGATGAGAGAGAAACTCTGACTGTGTTGGCCATGTGCCCTTCTCACATGAGAGAGAAACCCTGAACTTCATCGGCCTTCCTGAACCAAGGTATCTTTCCCTGGATGCCTTTGATTGGACATTTCTATAGACTTGTTTTAATTGCGCATTTTCTCGGCTTTAGAACTATAAACTAGCAACTTATTAAATTCCCGTTTTTAAAAGCCTTTCCATTTCTGGTATATTGCATTCCAGCAGCTAGCAACCTAGAATACAGACTTTTTAGAGTATCACCATACATGACTCGATGTCAGACAATCTTGAGGAAATCATTACTTTGATAGAATTCCATGAAGGTAGGAGATTTTTATTATACTTTAAACAATTCATATATATTATTTATTAATATTCTTAGCCTTGATCAGAAACATTGGCTTGAAATTCTTCTAAAGGCCAACTCTCTTTTGTATTTGTTTAAAGTACTGGTATATAAGTGATGTATTAAAAACAACTCTGGAGATTTATTTTGTTTACTACAGTTTACAATGTAGTTTTGTAGATCCTGACCATTTTGGCATGAAAGGGCTTTTGAATGAGGTCGACTTTCCAAGTGTGTAATAGAGATCCCTGCATTGGTTTTTCAGGCCTTTCCATAGCTTTCTCTCTTAACAAAAGAAAAACTGAAATATGCTTTTCATTCTAACTCCAAATCCAGTATGGAGAGTTAAGTTCTAAAAATTCAAAATCCTCACAGGCCTAATTGGTTTTTTTTGATTGCCTTCTTTGGTACATTGCTCTCTTTGCATTGGGATTTGGAGAAGATTTCATCTCAAATTTGGAAGATTTGGAAGTTGAAGTCAATTTACCTCTTCATGACCTTCAACTACATTTATTGCCCTAGCAATCCTTTTGTTTTCCAGTCCTTTAGAAGATTCTGGGTTATTTGGGATTCTTTCCCTGTTTTACTTGGAAGCTCAGATTGTTAGCATATGCATCATTCCTCTAGACTCTGCCACTCTCTAAATTTCCACAGATGGGCCTGAATAATCAGCCCCATAGTAGATCCTCTCCCAAGTTGTTTGTATCAAAGATGCTTTTTAAATAACAGAGTTTAATGCAAGTTTTGTTTTTGTTGTTGTTTTCTTCCTTCCATCCTAATTGAATGCTGGCCAGTAAATTCCCAGATAGATGTCTATTAATGTATTTATTTTCATCTTTCTTGGAATTTGCAATTATGATCTATGGTATTTCCATCCTTTTCCCTTGTCACAGTTCATCCTCTCTTTCTAAGCCGCAGTTCTTTTTTTATTCTTGCTATCCTGCTTTTCTGTAGCTACAACCCAGACATGATGTATATGGCTATGTCTCCCTAATGATACCCATCTGTTGTCTGACTCCTGATTACATCTAGCCTTGGATGCCATGTCTGCGTGGTACCTGCTGGGACCCTAGTTTTTCCCTTGAAATCTTCAAGCTCTCAGGTACCTTTGAAACATAATTGAACTTTTTAAGCCCTTTGAATATTTTCTTTACTTTCACTGCCAGGCACCATTTTGCTCTGACAGTTGTGTTTTATCTCAAATAGAATTTTAAGTTTCAGTGAAAATGGAGAAAATATTGCAAAGAAACCTAAATAAGGATGACTAAATCAACTCCATCAATTTTCTCTAGACCAGGCTTTCCATTTTTTAAAAAATTAACAACCTAACAATGAAATCACTTTTGTGATACAGAGAGAACTCTGGTATCCTGTGTCTGTGTTCATCTCATAAATAGCTATTTCACACTTTGAGTTTAGAATTTGATATTATAATTTTCATTGTTGATAGTCACAGGGCCGTTAACTCAGGAGACAGCAGAGTGTGAGGCAGTGGTAGTCCAACTCTGGAGTCAGACTGGGTCAAAACTTGCTTCTATCACTTATAGCTGTGTGAACTTGGAGAAGTGATTTAATCTCTCTAAGCATGTTTTATTTTTATAAACTGGGTGTAACAATATAACAGCATATATATCTTAGTTTTTTTATATCTTAGATTTTTAAAATTTGATCTTTAAAAGAAGATTAAATGAAATATTGTAACTAAAGGAAAATACTTAGCACAGATCCTTGCATATAGCAACTGCTCAGTAAATGATAACTATGTTTTTTACAAAATATTTTTAAAACAAAAATTCAAATTTAGAATTATCACTATCAGTTACTCTTAGTAGCTAGCAAGATTTAATTGGTTTTATATTTAGCTTATAACTAAGAAGATCTGTTTATTAACTGTCATCCACACATCTGAAGAATGGGCATCTATAGTCAGTGAGGTTATTACTGGTTATAGGTTGCATATGGAGCTTTACTGCCAAAACCACCAAGCTTAGATCAGTAATTCTCAGAGGGCACCATCAAGAAAGTAACAGAAAGACAGTAGTCATAGACCTACTGTGATAGAAGCTCTAGGGGTGGGCTTCAGTAATCAATACTTTAACAAGCCTTGCAGTGGATTCTGATGTGTTGCCGGAGTTCCAGAACCACTGTTAGATTAAAGTTTGAGCACATGCATTTCTTCTCCCATTGATCTTTCTCCCAGGTTCATCTTCCTGATGTCATCTTCATCATATACTCTAGTTGGTTAGGAAGCCAAAATAGAATTAAATGTTTACATTTGATTTGGAGGAAACTCATTTTTCTTTAGGTTTTCCTCATAGGAAGAAATACCTGAAGTGGGTGAGTAGCCCATGGCTGAACCAAGGAGTCGCTTCTCCTATGGGTAGTCAAGTTGGATAGTCTTGATTATTTCATTTGATTATTTGCTTTTCTGTTCAATAGTGACAACCAAGACTTCAGGATCTTTATTTTCTTTGGAATAATAATCCCTGAGAAAACAGAATTTGTTAGTGTCTATGACTGTCTTGTGGATTGTTATTTTAAGGAGCCTTTTAATTTAAATCATATGTAGCTCTTTTTTTTTCTGTTGCTTTCTAATTCGTATTTCAACACATGAACAAACTTAGAATGGCTGCTTAAAGCATTTGGGACTGCTTAGAGACATTTTGGGTATAGCCTAGGCAGTTGTAAATACAATTTCATTTAATTCTGAACAAAAAATTTCTTGATAAATAGTAATTCAGTTGTTATAGCTATCCTTGTCATATTTTCACATTTTTCAAAGTAAGCATATATATTATATAGAATTCAGAAAGGGAATACTAGATCTTAGGCAAATTTAATTAATTCTCAGAAAATAGCATTCTCTTTCCATTTAAATATGGAAATCCTAACGCATTGGGAAAGGCCAGGATAAAATTAATGTTAGGGTAGACAGACCTGTATAATTCCAGTTCTGCCAGCTCCTCACTGTGGAGTTTGGGTAAGTTTTAAAATATATTTTGCTATATCAGATTCCTCCTATATAAAATGAGGACACTATGGACAGTATTGGAAGTTGTTAAGATTGAATAAGGTAGTACAGTAAATGTATCTGGCACAGAGTAAGAGCTCAGGAAACACTATGCTCTGAGGCATTTTGAACATTATTTAGTTTTGATATGGCAATTTATATACATTTTTGTTGTTTGAGTCTTTTAATTTTTCTATGAGGCATGTGGACAGCTGTCTTTACTAGTTTCTTTTCTTTTTCTTATTTATACAGAAAGAAGTGTTCTAATTACCAGCCTATTACCAGCTCTGACATGATTCATAGAACTTTAGCGTCAGACATTGGAGTGACTGATCTTAGAGGCCAAACGAGTTCAGGGTCCCCTTTGACAAAAAAAGAATCTTTAGCTGAGACAGTGGTGTGACCTGCCCCAGACCTCCTAGCAAGGCGCTATTGTGATGCTACCTGCTCCCTCTGAGTTTGCAGCCTATTAGATGGCTGGAAGAAATACATCATCTAAATGTCCAGAGCTCCTTAGCTTGGCATATGATGCCCTGCCTCATGTGGCTTCTGCCCACCTCCACCTTCATCACTTTTCACCTTATACTTTATGGTTCTCCATATAGATGAAACTGAGTGTTGTTGTTGTTGTTTTTTTTTTTTTCATAGCTCCACTTGTGTCATCATCTTTGTACCCCCATGTAGGTTAAAAAGTGCAATTAGCAACTACAAAGACTATAGTAATGTAATTCAATTCTAACTCTAACTACTCGGAACTAGGTCAGATCCCCCAGGTTAAGGGCTATCCTCTATAAGATTTTGTTCAGGCACCAGTGGCAAATTCAAGTCATACAGGATAAGATCTGTGAAGGTCTCAGATGCAAGGTTCTAAGTCCTCTCCACTTAGAGTCAGTACGACTCACCTTCCTGGCACTGTGATATCATCCATCATGGAGCTCACTGGAACTTCAAGTATTCTGAGTTTATATAGGATTTCATAACATAAGCATGATTGGGATTAATGTCCACCAATGAACTCAATATAGAGCCCACCTCCCCTCCCAAAGGTTGGGGAGGTAGGCAAATTCGATGTGGCTCAAAGCCTCAATCCTCTAAACATATGACTGGTCTCATGAGCGTGGCCAGTGCTCTCCCAAGCAGTACAGATGTGGTGGGCCCTACCCTGTTATTTCCTCATCAGGTGTGATCCCTGGGCCCACCGTGAATAACAAAAGATGCTCCTGTAGTGGGAAAGTACAAAGATTTAGAGATTATCTCCTTCAAAAAGAGGGGACAAAGACCAACCAAGTGTTACATTATATTGCTGGCCCTTACCACTCATCCTCATTTCCAGGTTAGTTTCCAACTATGAATCACAAAACAGGAGTCCTTAAAGCCCTCCTCTTCCTCCACACACTCACCCCAAGACCTCTGAGACTTCATTTCTGCATCATACTTCTATAACTCTGGCCACATTGTATTACGATGGTATGTTGATATGTCCTTCTCACTTAATCTACTATAAAACTCTTGAGCTCTGGGAACATGTTTATTTCTCTATTTTTGGTAACTAGTATAAAAGCTGGCTCATTTTTCATCTTCAGCAAATCCCTGTTAAACTGAGCCATTGTTTAGCTTCTGCGAATTGCACTTTGGATTATCTTTACTTACATGTCATTGTGATCTTCTCTAGGCTAATACTTTCAGACCCTAATTCTAATGCCTATGCCTCAGGGTTATTTGTATAGGTTTCTACAAAAATGAGACATAGCCTAGATGCTTGACTTTCCATTTAAAAGATATGTAAAAACAGGAAGCCTATAACATTTTAGTGCCTCAGTTTCCTTGTTAAATTTTTGTGTGGTAAAAATGAACAAATATGCAGAAAAATGCATAAAACATAGATTTACCCTTAACAAATTGCTGTAATGCAAATACCCATGTCTCTACCACAAAGTTTAAGAAATCTAGCATTGTTGACACCCCTAGAAACAATTCTGTGCTTTCCTGGTGTCTGGCTTCCTTTGTTGCAATTTTTTCTAAGGTTCATAAGTGTTCATATAGTTTTAGTTCATTCATTGTGTGACTATACCATGGGTGGGTGGAGGGGTGGGTAGTGGCCGTCATTTTCTCATACATTTATTGGAGTTCTTTCTATATTCCATGCAGAAAGAAGTCCTTTGGTGTTTTGTGTGCTAAAAATATTTGCTCTTCTTCCCATCTTAATGGCATCTTTTGATGGATAAAAGTTCTTAATTTTAATGTACAGTCTATCATTTTTCTTTATGATTAGGCCTTTTAGCTTTTGTTCTTTTTAAAGAAAATAGTTTTCAAAGCACTCTTCAACAAGTGGTTACAGGATAGATCCCAGAGTTTGTCATGGGCTAACATATGATCCTCTCATGTTTTTCCTTCTACCTGCTCCAGGATATAGGAGGCTAGAGGGCTTAAATATACTTTCATCATCAAAACTGACTTTATTTCCTTCTTTTTTGTGTGTGAAAAAAAGCTATAAATTTCAAAGCACAGCACCACAATTAGTTGTAGAACATATTTCAGAGTTTGACATGGGTTACAATTTCACAATTTTAGGTTTTTACTTCTAGCTGCTCTAAAATCCTGGAGACTAAAAGAGATCAATTTAATGATTCAGCATTCATATTCATTTGTTAAATCCTATCTTCTCTGTATAACCCCACCATCACCTTTGATCTTTCCATACCTCTCTTTAGGGTTGTTTGGGCTATGGCATTTCTAAATTTTTGATATTGGAAGGGTCTGTCACTAATATGGGGTAGGGAGATGGAACTATGATGTTCTGGAGAGGCTGGGTTAGGTTTCAGGATTTATCTGGATCAGGGACCCATCTGGATGTTGTAGGTTTCTGAAAAGTTACTCACTATAGTGCATGGAACCCTTGTGGAATCCTTTATATTGCCCTAGGTATTCTTTAGGATTGGGTGGAAGGGTCCTGGTTGGGGGTTGGCAGATTATGATAGGTAGCAAGGTCTAACTGAAGCTTGTGTGAGAGCAACCTCCAGAGTAGCCCCTCGACTCTATTTCAACTTTCTCTGCCATTGAAACTTTATTAATTACACTTCTTTTCCCCCTTTTGGGCAGGATGGAATTGTTGATCCCATGGTGCTAGGTCTGGATTCATCCTTGGGAGTCATCTCCCATACTGCCAGGGAGACTTTCACCCCTGGATGTCTTGTCCCACATAGGGGGAGGGCAATGATTTCACTTGCAGAGTTGGGCTTAGAGAGATTGAGGTCACATCTAAGCAGCAAAAGAGGTCCTCCAGAAGTAACTCTTAGGCATGCCTATGGATAGTCTAAGCTTCTCTAGTGCCTACATAAGCTTCACAGGAGTAGGCCTCCTGATCGAGGGCATGGCCTGTTGATTTGGGTGTCCCTAAAGTTTGACACATTATCAGGAGATTCCCTGATGGTAAGGTTTAATAGTTCCATATTTCTCTCCCATCCCTCAGGGGACTTTGCCAATACTTTTTTGATTATCTGCTTAATATACTCTAGGATGTATCCAGGCATTACAGTAATCTATATGGGATTAAAGGACCTCTTTCTTATTCTGTGCTCCCTGTTTCAGTTGTTCAAATAAGCTATACAGATAGGTTGAATTAGATTATGCACTATAGAAAATTTCAGTTCCAGACCAAATAAACCTTCCATTGTCTCAAAGAGTATGTGTGGTTCTAAAATATAGACACTGTCTTCCTTACCCCTATGTTCTGAATTACTTTAACCCCAACCTGTTCGGCTTCGTTCCTATCTCTAAATATAAGGTTATATATATAAAACAGTCTCTCAAAATCCAGAAATAATAATCACCACTCTGGACTTAATTTGTGTGCTCTAAAAGTTTACAATCTAGGCCCCTGTTTTCTTATAAGCATTTTCTAAAGGTGACCATACATTCTTGTTCTTTTGTTTCTGGCTTATTTTGTCTCGCCAAATGTCTCACATGTTCATTCACATCGTTGCATGCCTCATGACTTTGTTCCTTTTTGTAGGAGCACAGCCTTCATTCTTAAGTATACACCATCGTTTGCCAATCTATTTCTCCGTCAGTGTATCCTTCAGCCACCTGCATTCATCCGGCATCATGCAGAGGGCCCAAAGTCCACAGTCCATCAACATTCTCAATTTTAGATAATTTCATTTTTCCCAAGAGAAAGAAAACCAATAAATACACATTTGCCAAATAGGAAATCTAAACTTCCCTTTAACTCTTGTCCCTCCCCCCATTATTAGTATCTGTTGTTGCTGTGGTCGTGTCAATGGTTTCCTTTTGAACATAGCTCATAGCATGCAATAGCAGTTTTCCCCTGTACCCTGGACTTAAACACTCTTTACACAAGAATCATATCTTTGAAGTAATTCTTGTGAGAACTAATTCATATTTCCAGTGTGAATCAGTGGGACACATAGGTCTATACAACCTCTTTCAATCTTGTTCATCTTCAATATGGTAATATTACTTCTAGACCCAATACAGAACCACCTTCACTCCTATCTGTTCCCTTACATTGGTGTTCAACCTTATTAGCTAACGGTTCATCCATCTCTAGCTTCTATGTATCTCCAACATTTATATCCACATCCTCTCCAACATTTATAGTTTCCTGTCTGTTTAGTAGCAGCCATTCTTCTAGGTGTGAGGTGGTATCTCATTGTAGTCTTGATCAGCATTCCCCTTATAGCCAATGAAAATGAGCATCTCTTCATGTGCTTTTGAGGCATCTATATTTGCTCTTCAGAAAAATGCCTATTCAATTCTTTAGCCCATTTTATAATTGTGTTGCTTGTTCTTTTGTTGTTGAGTTGTATGAGTTCTTGTATATACAGGAAATCAAACTTTTGTCTGATATGTGATTTCCAAATATTTTCTCCCATTGAGTTGGCTGCCTCTTTACCTTTTGACAAAGTCTTTTGAAGTGCAGAAGCATTTGATTTTGAGGTGTTCCCATTTATCTATTTTTTCTTTTGTTGCTTGTGCTTTGAGTGTAAAGTTTAGGAAGCTACCTCCTATTACTTGAAGATGTTTCCCTACATTTTCTTCTAGAAGCTTTATGGTGCTAGTTCTTACATTAGGTGTTTGATCCACCTTGAGTTAATTTTTGTGTAGAGTATAAGATAGGTCCTCTTTCATTCTCTTGGCTATTGCTATCCAGTTCTTCCATGCCCAGTTATTGAAAAGACTATTTTGTCCTAGTTCAGAGGATTTGGGGACCTTGTCAAAAATCAGTTGACCATTGATTTGGTGGTCTATTTCTGCATTCTCAATTTGATTCCATTGGTCAGTGCTTCTATCTTGTGCCAGGACCATGCTGTGTTGACCAGTGTGGCTTTATAATAGGTTTTAAAGTCAGGGAGTTAATCCTCCCACTTTGTTCTTGTTTTTTTAGGATTCTTTTAGGTATTTGGGGTCTCTTTCCCTTCCACATGAATTTGGTAGTTAGCTTTCCCAGATCTTCAAAGTAGGTTGTGGAATTTTGGTTGGTACTATGTTGAATTTGTAGATCAATTTGGGAAGAATTGACATCTTAACTATATTTACCCTTCCTATCCTATGAGCATGGAATGTCTTTCCACCTATTTAGTTCTCCTTTGAATTCTTTTCATAATGTTATATATTTTTCTGTGTACAAGTCCTTTACATCCCTAGCTAAGTTCATTCCTAAGTACTTGATTCTTTTAGTTGCTATTTTGAATAGAATTTTTTTCCTTAACTGACTCCTCAGCTAGATCATTGCTTATGTATAGACATGTTACTAATTTTTGCACATTAATTTTATATTCTACCTCCTTGCTGAATTTATTAGCTCAAGTAACTTTGCTGTAGCTTTCTCAGGATCTTCCAAGTATAGTACCACATCATCTGCACATAATGAGAGTTTCACTTCCTCCTTTCCAATTTGAATGTCTTTTATTTCTTTGTCCTGTCTGATTGCTCTATCTAGAACTTGTAGCACAATGTTGAAAATAGTGGTGACAGTGGCATCCTTATCTTGTACCTGATCTTAGGGGGAAATCTTTCAGTCCCTCTCCATTGAGGGCAATGCTGGCTATCACTTTTTCATATATTCCCTTTATCATGTTGAGGTAGTTACCCTTGATTCCTATCTTTTTGAGTGTTTTTAACAGAATAGGATGCTGAATTTTGTCAAATGCTTTTTCAGCATCAATCGAGACGATCATGTGATTTTTCCCTTTCAATTTGTTAATGTGCTGTGTTACATTAATTGATTTTCTTGCGTTGAACCATCCTTGCATTCCTGGTATAAACTGCAGTTGGTCATGGTGTATAATTCTTTTAATGTGCTGTTGGATTCAATTAGCTAATATTTTATTGAGAATTTGTGCATCTATATTCATTAGGGAGATTGGTCTTTAGTTTTCCTTTCTTATGGCATCTTTACCCAGTTTTGGTATTAAAATGATATTAGTTTGTAAAATGAGCTCAGTAGAGTTTGTTTTTCCTCAGTTTTTTGGAAAAGTTTGAGCAGGATTGGAGTTATTTTTTTGTGGAATGTTTGATAAAATTCTGCTGTGAAGCCATCTGGTCTTGGGCTTTTCTTTGTAGGAAGATTTTTGATGACTGATTGGATCTCTTTACTTGTGATTGCTTTGTTGAGATCTTCTGTTTCTTCCTGAGTCAGTGTAGCTTGTTTGTTTGCATCCAGGAATTTGTCCAGTTCATCTAAGTTATCTAGTTTGTTGGCATATAGTTGTTCATAGTATCCTCTTATAATTTCTTTTATTTCTTCAGGGTCTGTGGTAATGCAACCTTTCTCATTTCTAATTTTGTTTATTTGCATCCTTTCTGTTTTTTTTTTTTTGTCAGTCTTGCTAATGGCTCATGAATTTTATTGATTTTCTCAAAGAACCAACTTTTGATTTTATTGGTTCTGTTGTTCTGCCATTCATTTATCTCTGCTTTAATTTTTATTTCTCTTTTTGTTTTTGCTTTAGGGTAGTTTGCTGTTCTTTCTCAAGTTCCTCCAGGTGTGCTGTTAAGCCCCCAATTATTGCTCTTTCTTGTTTTTTAATATAGGCATTTAGGGCAATAAATTTCCCTCTCAGCACAGCCTTTGCCACATCCCATAAGTTCTGATCATTTGTATTCTCATTTTCATTCATCTCCAGATAGCCACTGATTTCTCTAGCAATTTCTTCTTTGAAATTGGTTGTTTAAGAGTGTGTTGTTTAATCCCCATATATTTGGGAATGTTCTCATTCTTTGGTGGTTATTGAGGTCCAATTTCATCCCATTGTGATCAGAGAAAGTGCTTTGAATAATTTCAGTGTTTTTCAATTTGTAAAGACCTGTTTTGTGCCCCAGCATATGATCTATCCTGAAGAATGTTCCATGAGTACTACAGAAGAATGTACATCCTTGAGCTTTGGGGTGAAATGACCTAATGTCTGTTAGGTCTAATTCATTTATCTAGTTATTTAACTTCTCTATTTTCTAGTCGATCTTCTGTCTGGTTGTTCCTATAGAGGAGAGAGGTTGTTCTGTCTGTAGAGGAGAGTAGTGTATTGAAGTCTCCTACTATTATTGTTGAAACATCTATCTCTCCCTTCAGTTTTGCCAATGTCTGTCTCATGTACTTTGTTTTTTTTTTTGCATATGCAGTCTCTGGGAATGGAGCCTGGTTCTCCAGTACAGCAGGCAAGAACTCTGCCACTGAGTCACTGTTGCTTGCCCTGTCTCGTATACTTTGAAGCTCTTTGAGTGGAAGCATAAACATTTATGATTGTTGTATCTCCTTGGTGAATTGACCCTTTAATTAGTATATAGTGTCCTTCTTTGTCTCTTATTATGTCTTTACATTTAAAGTCTATTTTGTCTGATATTAGTATCAGTGATATTAGTATTGCTACTCCTGATTTCTTTTGGTTACAATTGTGTGGAAAATCTTTTTCCATCCTTTCACTTTCAATCTATCTGTAACCTGTGTCTAAGATGAGTCTCTTGTAAGCAGCATATAGCTGGATTGTGTTTCTTAATCTGTATCTTTTAATTGGTAATTTTAGTCCATTAAAATTCAAAGTTATTACTGAAGAAGCATTTCTTGAATTGATCATCTTATCTTTTGAATTTTATTTGTCAGAAATGCATATTCTTTTCCCTTTTTCTCTTTTTATCCGTTAAGTTACCCTTATTGGTACTTTTCAATTCTGTGCCCACCTCCAGACCTCCCTCTCTTGTCTTTTTTTTTCAGCGGCAAAACTCCTTTTAGTATTTCTCGTAGGGCCGGTCTCTTGTTGACAGATTCTTTCAGGACTTCTTTGTCTGTGAAAACTTTAATCTCTCCCTCAATTTTGAAGGACAATTTGGCTGGGTACAGAATTCTTGGCTGGAAGTCTTTCTCTTTCAGGAACTTGAATATATCATATCACTGCCTTCTTGCCTCCAGGGTGCTAGCTGAGTAGTCTGAACTCAGTCTTACTTGATTTCCCTTGTATATAGTATATAGATTGTATATAGATTGTTTTTCTCTTGCCACCTTCAGGATTTTCTGCTTCTCTTCAACATTTGAGAGACTGATTAGTATGTGCCTTGGGGAAAGCCTACTTGGATTTATTCTGTTTGGAGTTGGGCTTCTTTGACTTGTTTATTTTTGTCCTTTATGAGGTTTGGTAAGTTTTCCCCCATTATATCCTCATTATACACTCTTCCTAGCCCTTTTCTCCTTCTGGAACACCAGTGATTCTTATATTTGTGCACTTTGTTTTGCCTATCATTTCCTTGAGTTCCCATTCAATTTTTTTCCATCTTTTTTGCCATTTGCTGTTTTGAGTCTTCAAAGTCAATTATCCTGTCCTCTATATCACTTATTCTTTCTTCCGTCTTTTTAAGTCTGGTGTTGTGTGCCTCTCGTATGTTTTCTATTTGGTCCACAGAGTCTTTAATCTCTGTATGGTCCACTATTTTTCTATTCATTCTTTCAAATTTCTCTTTATGCTCTTCTACTGTCTTCTTGATCTCCTTTATATCATTTGCTGCCCCTCATTTTATTAAGTAGAGTTGTATGAACATCTTTGATTAGTGGTTCCAATGTCTGTGTCTCCTCTGGTGTTTTAGTTTGGTCATTAGGCAGGACTATATCTGTCTGCATTGTGATATATTTAGTGATCTTCTGCTGTCTTCGTGGCATGTAAATATCTTGATTGATTTAACTTGGGAGCTGATTTCTTTCAGTAGTCTAAAGTCTTATGTTGGTGGGATGGTTGTACAGCAGGAAGCAGTGCATGGGGTAGGGCACTCAGTATGCTGATTTGTTTCAGGGCATGTATGAGTGCAGGTTAGGGCTGTTACACTGATGCTTGTGAATGTGGGTACCCAGTGGCTGGGGGGATGTAGCTATGTGGGTGCATTGGTCTGGAGGGTGTAATTCTGATGTGTGTTGGTTTAAGCCATGGAGCCCTTTGCGTGCATGCATAGAACTGTGGCAGCCAGTCAGCATTATGCCTTCATGGATTGGGGGCAGATGTGATCTGGCTGCTTAGGTCGGCACTTTCTCAGAGTTGGAAAGTGAGGCTGAGGGCTGTGCACATGCGTGGTTCTAGGACTGCTGTAAAACATGGTACCCAGAGATGAATGATGGGATTGGGGGCCTGTGTGCATGCATGAGCTTGGGAGTGCTGTAATCAGATGTGCTGAACTCAGGGAGGGTGAAGTGAGGCTGTGTGACACTTTGAGCAGGGGTGCAGGGGTAGCCTGGGTATGGAGGTTAGTGCCTGCAGCCTTTATGTGCTGGCAACAGCTTGGAGGGAACAGGGAGGGGGAGGTAGTGCTCAGGAGGGGTGCAGGAGACGTGGGCTGGGCTGCACTTGAGGTGGGGATGTGGGGCAGGTATGTGCACTGGGGGCTGGTGGGATGGGGGCGCCTGGAGTGTGGGGAATGGGAGTGGATGATGGGGTTCAGGAGCATGGGATGTGGTTTGAGTTGCCAGTCGTGGGGCTGTGCTGGTGAGTACAGTACATCCAGGCAGCACAGCTTGGCTAACTTCCTAGTCCCATGCTCCTGTCCATGCAGTCCCATGTGCTCTGCGGCTGTGTGCCTCCACACCAGGATCCAGCTTTCTGTCTCTCAATTCCTTGGTCTCCACAACCACGGCTGCCACATGTGATGCAGAAAGCTCTCCCAGGTCACCCGCACTCCAGAATTGCTGCCTCAGTCACTCTCCTATCCCTTCTTTAACTTTTCCATGGAGCCGGGCTAATCTCGAGTTACTTTAGTTGGCCATCTTCCCAGAAGTCCCAGGAACAGCTTTTAAAAAAGGAATTTATTAAGTTGTAAATTTATGGTTTTAAGGACATGAAAATGTTGAAATTAAGGTACCAACAAGAGTTACCTTCACTCTGGAAAGGCTGATGCTGTCCAGAACACCTCTGTCAGCTGGGAAGGCACATATGGATGTCTGCTAGGATTCTCTCCTGGCCTCTCATTTCATAAGGATTCCCCAGAGGTGTCTTCCTTTTGTATCTCCAAAGGTCTCTGTCTGTGTGGGCTCTAAAGCTTTTTCCAAAATGGTTCCCTCTTAAAGGATTCCAGTAAGTGATCCCACCTTGAATGGGTGGAGACACATCTCCATGGAAACCACCTAATCAAAAGATCCAACCCAGGAGTACTGAAACAGGTTTAATAAACACAGCTTTTCTGGGATACACAGCAGTTTCAAACAAGCACAAATGGACATTGCCAGTGTTTGAAGCTTCTGTCCATGAAGATGGTTTATATGTCCATTTAGTTATATCTTCTTTAATTTCTTATAATTTTTTTTAAACTTTTTATTTAACAGTAATCATAGATTCACAGGAAGTTGTGGAATATTTACAGGAAGGTCCTATGTATACTTCACCTAATTTCCCCAAAGGTAATATGTGGTCTTGTAATGATATTTTATAGTTTTCTGTACAGAGGCCTTATATATCTTTTTTAGATTGTTTTCTTAGGTATTATATATATTTTGAAACTATTTAAAGATTTTTTTAAAACATTATTTCAATTTAACTGTTTATTGATGGTAGATAGAAATGCAAATGATTTTTATATGCTGACATTCAAACCACATTTCTAAATTTACATATTAATTCTAATGTTTTATGTATATTCCTTTAGATTTTATGTACATGGGTATGAGATCTTTGAGTAACAGTAGTTTTGTTGCTTTTTTAAAATTCTTATGATTTTTCTCTTTGCCCTACTACTTTGAGTAGAATGTCACCATTGACATCACTTTTTAAAATCTTAATTGATGTCTTTACCCTCTTCCAAGATGATGCAGATGCATTATTAAAGTTCCTTAAATCTCTTATTTTTTGCCTTAAACATGTTACTGATTTTTGAGTTGTTGAATTTTATAAGACTCTGTTTTTCTGGACCTTGAATAATGCTTTCTTCCAGATATTACATGCTGGGTGACTCTGGTCCTTAATAATCTGAATTTCCCATTAATCCAATAAAATCTTGAGATTTTTTGGATTATTTATGTGAAATGAAACTGAGCTCTAGTTCATATGAAGACTATTATGTTTCCCCATCTGCTGGCCTTCACTCTGAAATGAAACCCTTTGAGGTCCAAGTCCCAAAAACGTGGTAGCTTACCAGACTCTGTAATATTTGCAGATCCTGATTGTTAGTTACTTTTGTCCCCTTAGCTCTGTGGAGGCACTGAAAGCACAGCCAGGTTCTCAGCAGCCCCTTCCCAATTTGAAGGACAACTGTGGTCAAGGGCCAGGCTCAGCAGTCTAGATCCCAGTCTTCTTTCTCTCCATCTAGTATCCTATCGTCTACTTGTTGTCTCAAGATGTTTAAAAATATTTTGTCCATCTTCAGTGGGAGACTATGGAAAATTACCTAATTTGTCATGACTATAAGTACTAGTCCAGCCACAGAGAGAGAGAGAGAGAGAGAGAGAGTGTGTGTGTGTGTGTGTAAATCTTTTAAATTGGGAGGAGATATTTCATAAACCTTATTTAGGTCTTCTATTTTATTAGGAAATATGCTTTCCTGTTTTTTTTTTCTTTGATTAAAAAAAGGGCTGAATAAGTTTTTAAATTGGGAAATGTATGTTTTCCTTCCACACTTCTTGAGATTGCTAGGTTAAGAAAGTTGAGCTAAGAGAACAACCACAGCAAATAGTGCGTGTTTTTGAGAAATTAATTGTAAGAGTTTGAGTACTTTCATGGCCCCCTCTCCTTCCTAACTTCTGCTTGCCTAGGGATTAGATTATGATCTTTTTCTGATTCCCTTTCCATTGTTCTGTATGGGTTTACCATACCTCATTTAATCATGAAATAAATATTTCCTGAGGTAGACAGTGCTCAAAAATCTCTTTACTCATGTAGTTTACATTTACTGAAGCTTGGGAGAATGGGTGGGGGCGGTAGAACACTATGCATTTGCTGAGAGCAAGAGTAGCAAGAACAGCCACTCTTCACTTAAAGAGGTTGAGCATTTCCAATCAAATGGATACCTTTAACATCAGGAACACTCTATGCCTCGATTGAAAACATCCCAGCTGCTTGCTGCACAGCAAGCCATCTAGCCTCTCACCAACCCCAAGCACTTCTTCCATCACTACTGCCCAGGTAATGTTCAGTAAGTGCCTACAGTAGTACAGCCAAGAAAAGAATATTTATTGTAGGTCACTGCTGATTTACTGGTGACTTGACATGGAACTCAGTAGCTGATAGACCTATAAACTTTAATCATTTTCTTGGTATGATTGTTTTGTAGTTTCTGTGGAAGTCAGAACTACAGATCCAAATAGCCTTGGTGATTTATTTATTGATCAATTTGATGGTACATGTGAGCTCAATTAAGGAATGGGATGAAGACAGCTAGCTGGAATTCAGGTAGCAGAGAAAGCTAGGCAATTGGCTGTTATCATGTTCAACCTTGATGGGCTTCATAGAGATATTAGAAAACTGAGGGGACATCTGATATTGCACAAATCATTTGAAGAACAGAATATCCAGGGCCGCTATTCTTAAATTGTATTCTACAGACTACCCAAGGTTTCTGAGACTAAGAGGCTCATAAGGTCTAAACTACTGTTATAATAATAGCAAGTTGTCATTTGCCATTTTCACTGTGATACTTGCACTGATGGGGCAAAAGCAATGATGATTAAAACTGCTGATGCATGAATGAGACGGTGGGATTAAACTGTATTAAAAGAAAAAGTGAAAGTCCCCAATGACGCAGTAAAAACTATTTTATTAAATATTGACCTGAAGAAGTGTCTTTTTAATATTTTGGGTTAGAAAAGAAAAGTATACATGAAGCACTCTTCTTGCATGCCAAAGAATGATGGTTCTCTTGAGAATAAGCATTTGTGTGATGGATTTGCAAGATGAACTAGCCACTTTTTATGGAACACTAATTTAACTTGACAGAACTGCAGACAGGCAAACTATGGTTATTTAGACTTGTGTATTTGGCAGACAGTCATTTTACAAAATAAAGAGAGCTTATTTCTTCAGTAATAAAAAATTCACTGTATTTGTTGCCAATGATAATGTTTGCACTTTCAACTAAAAATTAGAATTTTTGAGAACTTGTATTTGCCACTGTGCACTTGACAGCTTCCCAAAAGTTGGACTTATTAAATGAGATCAGTAGTAACAGTAGCTAATGTTTTTTTTAGTTGCTGTCGTTATGATATGATGAAAGGTATATTATATGATATATATATCATATAATATACCTTTCATCATATCACCGTGAACCAATATTTTCCAAATGACCAAAGCATAATATCATGCAATCATGCATGGGTAAAAGATCCATTCAATGTATAAGATAGACCACAGGATTTTAGTCTAACAGAGTGAGAAAATTTCATTTATGTGGTTTCAGATTTCACATTGGAATAAACTTTAAGAAACTACTATTTGTTGAATTTGGATATAGTATTAATAATTTGGATATAGTATTAAAA
>PVIY010044094.1:0-19927 GCA_004026745.1 Myrmecophaga tridactyla
TTTTCAAAACAACATACCTGAGTATTTCTCAAAAATTAAATAAAGAAGGTGGGTGGTCTGGTTACAAACTTTTAAGAATTTACATCTCTACATTGCTGTAATTTTAACAAGGCGTATGAAATGCCTTTGAGAACCTTAAAAATAGTGCAGAGATTTTCAAAGTTAGGTAAGATGCTTGGCTTTAATTATGATATATTTATAAACAATATAATGACTAGTGTTTTCAGAATATTCAAAGGACTTTTTACAATTGTCATCTGTTTCTGTTTTGCTCAGCAATCTTCCTTCCCCTGTAAGCATTTTGGATAGTCAATTGAATTGAATTTTTGGAACAAAGGGCAATTGATTAGACTCTTTCTAAAAGGAACGCTGTATATCCGGGTCTGAGATTTAGTGTAATTGTCATAGTGCTCAGAAAAGCTATAGACTTTGCTTTGGGGGGGTTCTACCATAATAATAAAATGAAAGAAAACTAAAAATAAGTGCTACAAAAATAGTTTATGCTGCTATCAAAAATCTTTCTTATTTTCTTAGATCCATTTATGATAATACTTGTTATAAATAGAGGTTAGTCCGTCTGTAAATAATATGGTGAGAAGGGAGGAGAGGAAGAAGAGGAAGAGTTGAATATGAGGGAGGAGAAGGAAGAGAGGAGAGTGTCACAAATGTCATCTGGCTGGAGAATTGACTCTTCTGAACAACGAGGCTATTACATGGCAGACATTCTGTATGTTACACCAACAAGTAGATCTCACTAAGGATATAACAAGAAGATGAGGGGAGAGAGAGAGAGAGAGAGAGAGAGAGAGAGAGACAAAAATTTTAACTAGGCAAAAGTTTTTCCTATGGAAGGACTAATGCCACTTAGGCTGTTTTTGAGTCATTCAAAATTCATGTCAATTAAGTTGACTCACAAAGTTGTTACTTAACATCTGATAGATGAAATAATTCTTTGAAATTTAACTTTTTAATGAACTGCTTTTGCCATTGTGAGACATTCACTGTCCAGAAATTATAGGGAAGAATGTTTTCTTATTGTGGACTTCTGCAATGAGAAAGTTTCAATGGAAGAAAAATGAATTTAGTAGAAATTCAAAGATAAGAACATTGTGCTATTGTCTTCAAGTATGACATGTAGAGCTCACAGGACAGAGGAGTTCACAGTTCATTGTGAATATTTATCCTCCCCTCTCCCAGTCCCCACTCTTGCTAACCTTAATTGCCACCGCAACGAAAACTGGAGTACAGGATAAGAGACTTGGCTGCTTTAACAAAGTTCTGAGACTATATAAAAATAAGAGAGAAAATGATGAGTGTTGGGATGACAGCATTAGGTGGAAGTTGGTTTGGGAAAATGATACTATAGAGATAAGGTTCTGTGTCTTTTGGAAAGATGATTATTTAAAACTGAGGTATACAGAAGCAAGAAAAGCAGTGAGTGTTAGTCACTTTTGACTAGAAAATTCTTATTCCTCATTAACATTTTTTCACACATTTTTCAAGCAAATTTTAATCACAAGTGATTAATGTATTTCACATATAAACAAACATAATGACTCCTTGATTTGAATGTATATGTATACATGCCTCTGTGGGTGTTTATAATAAACCTTTACTAGTTAATTATATATTATATAATTAAGAATATAACTATTCTTCATCTGCTTCAATTAAGACACTCAGAAATCAAGTATTGCAGCACATGCCTAACTGAATCACTCAGAACTAACTCACTTCTAAGAATGAACTCTGAAAACATACCCTATAATCGCACTCTCCTTGTGATTTTGTTTCTCACATTCCACTATTTCTAATGAATCTCCATTATATCCTCTTTGAAGTTCAACATGTCATTACTCTCTCAGTCAAATAGAGCTCTACCAACTTTATTTAGTCTTGCTGAACAACATACTTATGTAAGCCTTGAAAGGCAATTTATCATCCCTAGCTCCCTTATGTTTTGGTGGATTTTGCAATGTTAATCCTAAGTAACCACTACAACCCAGCCCTCTCCATATTAGAAAGCAACAGTCCATTTGCTAGTGATAGCTTCTGAGAAAACAAATAAATAGTAATTTACAAAGATTCCTAAAGCAGTGTTTTCACTTTGATATTTGTAAAAATAAACTGTGAACACAGTAGAGTAACCTGAATCAACTTCTTATTTGGAGTCTATTGAAAAAAAATGCACAGAGTTCCATAGTGCAATAAGAATAATACATACTTAAGAAGCACTTTGCTATGACATTGAACACTGTTTTAAGTGTTTTATTGTATTAAATGAATTAAATTATTTGAAATATTTAGGACAAAGTGATAATAGAATCCAGTAGAGAGTAAGACTTGGTAAATGTTAGCTATTGTTTTTAACTCAATTATAACATGACTCTCATAAAATTTAGTCTTTTCTAGTGATGTATGTACTGTTGAAACATTACCCTATCACACAGTGGCTTAAAACAAAACAAAATAAAAACATTTTATTATAATCACTCCTGTTTCTTTGTTGGATTTTGACTGAGCTCAGTTAGATGTTTCTTGAGTTGGGGGTCTTTCATGCTATTTCAGTCCAACAGCACCTGCAGCTGGAATTTTTGGAAAGCTTCTTTGGTCACATGTATACCATTGAGCCTACAATGACCCAACTGCTGGGGGTGGTCAGGGCTTTCTCCCTCCATGTTGCTGTTCTGTGTGACTATCTTAATCGCCTTCAAATTAGACCATGTCAAAATATACTTCTCTGATGGCAGTTATCTTTCTTCAAAGCCATGTCTAAGAGTGTCCGATGGAAGCTGCCATTCCTCTTAAAAGACAGAACTGGAACTGGCATAATCTCACATCTTTGGCATTCTATGATCAAAGAAATCACACACTGGCCTAGATCCAGGAACACGGAAGAATATACTCTACCTTTCAATTGGAAGACTCAAATGCAAATATCGAGGAAAGCATCAAACATATTCATCTTGGAGATGAGCCAGCAAACGTACCATATTAGCTGCATTTTATAAATGAGGAAATGAGAGACAAAGACATTAATTAACTTACCCATGGTAAAAGCTAGACCCAAATAAACTGGCTCCAGAGTCCGTTTTTCTTAACCCCTATATTGTGCAGGGTCATTTATTTAGCTAGAACACCATGTTATGGTTTAAAAAATCTATTCTAAGTCCACATATTTAGCTACAGAACAATGGCAGTAGGGAAGACCATTTATGATCTTTTCATGTTACTATGAAACACATGGTCACCTACTCAGATGGCAGATGCAATGAACTCTTTTCCTTTTCATGGGCAAATGCCATCTATTTAGTGGAATCATGGAATAGCTCTGCATTCTAAAACATGCCTAAGATAAGAGGCTTTTTTTTTTTTTTCAAATTTCCTGGTCCAGTTTCTTCTTATCTCTCTATATATTCTAATAACCACCTATTAAATAGAGCTCAGAGACACATATCTTTGTTTATGTCTGGGTCAATTTCAATAGTTTGTTTTCCTCCTCATTATGGGTGATATTTTTCTGCTTTCTTGCATGCCTGGTAAGTTTTTAAATCCAGGATATTGTAGTTTATATAATAGGGAAGACTCTATAGTTATTTTATTTCAGAACATTCTAGTTGAGAAAAGTTGCACGTATAAACTCATTGTTCTGAGGATATAGTGTTATAATTCAGTATATTGTTGTCTTTGTTCTAATTTTACAAACAATTGGGTAAGTTCAATAATGAGGTCTTGTTTGCCTTCCTAGCAATAAAGGAATTAAGGTATGTTCTCTTTCTTGTGAGTACAAACATGCTGCTTTACAAGGCAAGTCAGTTTCAGAGACAGAAAGAAATAGTGACACAGATTTCACCTGCTGTAAAATGAAATGCTCTATTGGGACAAAATAAAGCAGGAAAATAGTGTGGTGCAGTGCAATGGAAAGGTAATGGTGCCAGACTAGGGCAATATTTTTTTCTTTAGTACTTAAAGAAAGAGAATATTATAAAATTCAAAGCAATGTTGTTGAGAAGTTGTATTTCAAACACATTTTCAATTTAATTATTAGTCCTATACAGTACTATTAACTTATTTAATAAAATATTTCAAAACCTTAGCATACTATTTTGTTAGATGTAATATTTTTTTCTATAATATTAAAATACCCTAAAATTACTATTTTCTCTTATAAAACATTTGGGAGAAGTGGTTCTATTCTCAGGCATTGTGCTCATTTTTTTTTAAGTTTCTGCATCAGGAAAAACAAACATCTCTGTAGAATAAAAATATATTGTCTCCAAAACTTTTTTTGCACAAATATATAATAATTAAATTTAGAAAAAATATTAATTTTACAGCCCTTACAAAAACAGCTTTGTAAATATTAATGCACATGAAAATGGCACATTTTCATAAAACCTAAATTGATTATCTACTTACAAAGACAGATATGATTTCATTTAAACATAATTATTGTCAGGTTATGGCTTTAATGTCACATACAAATATTCAGTCTGGGTGGTCATCTGAATGATCCTGTTATTTAATGTTTTAGAATATCTGAGATCAGAAAATGCTGCTTCATCATCAAAACATAAAAATACAAAGCAAAAACAAGACTACAGAGTTTAAAAGTACTATGGAAACAGTAGATAGGAAATTGAATGCTACAGGAAATATACATACTGATTTTTAGCATTAGCCCAATAAATCATTTCAGAACATAAGTATGAGTCACAAAGAAGATCATAAATGAAAGCTTAAACACAGGGAATGGATACAAGAAATCAAATGTAAGTATAAATAGTTTCAACAATTGAGGACAGACCGGAGGGATATGAGGCAAAAACACAAACATAAGGAAAATTGAAACCAAAGTAATCCCCTGTCCTTACCCCAAAGAGGGTTGAGAACAATTCGGTAAGCAGGCATACTTTCCTGCTTATATTTGTGAATGAGAATAGTCTGATTCCAGGCAAAAGTAGCTACTCACTCCAGGAAATTCTTTGATCTGGAAATATGACTGGGAACTGACTGAAATAGTTTGTTCTTCAAGCTTACTTGCTTACTCTTCAAAACCCTTTACCTCCTGGTGTCCACCAATGCACAGCTCTTATCTCATAGACTGCATAATCTCAAACAGTTTTCCACCATTACAAAACTGCCTTAGATGTTACTGGAGATAGGCTTATGAATTGATGTGAAAAGAAAGAGTTCAAATTTATTTATATATTTTAAGTTGTGTTCTATCTTAATATTTGTTTCCTGGAAATTACACTTCATATATTTAACATCCACTCAATAAAATTCTCAATTCTATTCTGGGCATAATGCTGCAAGGTAATGGAAATTCAAGGATCAATGAGTGTTTGGAAGAACTTTTGGAAGCTTTCATTATAAAAAGTAACACTATATTTTCATCTTAAAAAAAAAATGAAACCTCACTAAAAGAGTCTTAAATATCTGAAGACCCTGCCCTCCCTCTCCTCGGTATCCCTGACTCTACCGACTCCCAACTGAAGGTACGCTTTTACAACCAGGAATAAGGCAATAATTTAGGTAATATAGCTCTTAATTTATGTTAGGAGAAAATCTATGCCTTATGGATTTATGAAATTTTCTATCTCTATGAAGAGGCAAAACTCTTTTATCCCCAGACTTACATCCTGTTCATATCAGATTAAAATTTTGGCACATGTGTACCAAAAAATTAATTCCTCATTAATTTCCATGTTTTGTCCTACAATGGGGAAATTTTGACACATGGATGAGGTGTGCCCACCCTTATGATTTGACACATATCTTCTAACTAGGAGCTTGCTAAATTGCTACATGACAAGAGCAAGTCAATCTCCTGACTCTCAGTGCTTATTGTAGCAAGCTGAGAAAATCACTCCATAATAGGACAGGGCAGCTGTCAGCTCTCAAGCAGCTTAACTCTAGAAACTCATCTCCTTCTTTTAAATATCACAACATATTCTGAAAGAGACATGCACATGTTTAGTGCCAGGACAGTACCATTTTCTGTGCAATTTTATTTATTATTATTATTTTATTTACTACGTGTCAACCCAGGAGACAAAAAGACAAGATCACTATCCTACAATTAATTTGTGAATCATCATAAGTACATCAAATATTGCATAGAGTATAAAGATATCCTAGGTACATTCCATGCCTTTTACAGAAGAAATAAAATAATTGTCTTTGCGCTGAAGAAAATTTTAAATTATTTACTAAAACAAAATAAATGCTAGGAGAGAACAGTAAGAGACAACATATGACCACTGCTAACAAGAGCATAAGAACAAGGACTGCAGGATATCAGAGGAAAAATAAAAATACAGTAGAAGTTGAAGGTGGATTTCACCTAAGTGAAGAGAGAGCTTTAGCTAAATGAGAAAAGAATGAAAACTGTGCAGGATGTTAAAAGATTATTCAATGTTCTGTGTGGAAAAGATCATAGTAAGAATAGGAGAAAGTTGCCAATTCTATAAACACAGGGTAAACAAACAACATGCTGCCCGAAGCAAGATTCTTCTGAAACTGAAAGGTGGTGCTGAGAATGTAAAATAATTATTAGTTTTGAAATATTCATTCACTTGCCAACAATATGATTTTATTATAATGGTGAACTTATAAAAATTGATATTAATCTGTTTTAAATTGTTATACATTATTTTCAGAAATAAACTTTGAAAAATACAATAATAAAAAGAATCTATTTCTTTGTACACAACTGAGGCATATCAATAAGTTATTATTGAAAATTTTAAAAGATTGGGAAACAGTAATACTTGGTGGGAAATTTTAATACACCAGAGAAAAATTTAAATATTCTTAATTTTGATTATCTATAACAGTAGAATTTAACTTAAGCAGAATAATTTATTCTTGATTTACGTTTACATATGTTATCAGTTTCTTAGTTTTAAGTGTCTTTAATGCCTTACCATGGATATTTTTCTACGGATGGTAAATTATTTCCATATAGACTTTATTATGTCATACAATAGCTTAAAATACTGTTCCAAATTGTATTTCATAGCTAAAATATTTGAAAGCATTGACCCCATCTATTAACTCTTTTCTGTAAATCACAACAGTCTTTTTTTAACTGAATTATTTATTAATTTTAATGCATGCAACAAGGATACAGAACAGATTCATAGTTCCAAAACATGATCTTGTGCTATACACTGGTAGTCATGTTCTGCCCCTACCACTGGTCCTGACAATTATCGATCTGTTTCCCACATTATAGATTTGTTTGGTTTGATAATGCCATACAAATGGAATTTACACTATGGACCTTTTGAGGGTTTTTTTTTTTTTTCACTTAGCGTTATGCCTTTGAAATTCGTCTAAGTTGTTAAAGGCGTCAGTAATTTATTCCCTTTTCCTGCTGAGTAATGTTCCATTGTATGGTTGTGCAGCAGCTTATTTATCCACTCACCTGCCGAAGAATATTTGTGTTGTTCCTAGTTTTTAGTGGATTATGTGAGTTTTATGAGTTTTGTAAATATTCATGTGCAAGTTTTCATTTTGTAAGTTTTTCTTTCTCTAGCACAAACCCTGGGAAAAGTATTACTGGAAGTAGGATTACTGGGTCATTTGCTCAGTGTATGTTTATCTTTATGAAAAACTGCTAAGCTATTTTCAGAGTATCTATATACAATTTTCCATTCTAATCTGCGATGCATGAGAGTTCTAATTGCTATGCATCTTTGTTAGCATTTGATATTGTCATTTTTATTTCAGCCACTCTAACAGATGTTGTAGTGGTCTCTCATGTTTTTTTTCTTTTTTCGGAATGCTATATGGCGAGTGGCACATTTCATTCTTTTTCCATGTGAGTATCTCCTTATTGCAGCATCATTTGCTGAATTTTGGTTGTTGTTTTTGCTTTTTCATTTGTTTGTTTGGGAAGTGCATGGGATGGGAATCGAACCCCAGTCTCCCTCATGGAAGGTAAGAATTCTACCATTGAACTACCCTTGCACTCCCTCTCTTATGTTTTTAACTCACATTTGCCTACTTACTAATAGTGTTGAACATGATTTTATGTGCCTTTTACCTTTTGTATATTTTTGGCGCAGTGCCTATTCAAGTCTTATGCCCACTGTTTTAATTGGGGTTCATGTTTACTCTCTGTTGAGCATCAAGAGTTATTTATACACTCTAGATAAAAATCCTTATATGATTCATGAATATTTTCCCCCAATGTAGATTGGTGCTATATCTAGGAACTCTTCATCCAACATGTGGTCAGGGAGATTTTCTCTTTTTTTTTCTTCTAAATATACATACATATATTATTTTTTGGCATGGGCCAAATCTCCCCTTTTTTTCCTTCTAAATATACATATATGTATATATTTTTTTCTTCTAAATATACATATATATGTATATATTTTTTTCTTCTAAATATACATATATATATTATTTTTTGGCATGGGCAGGCTCCGGGAATTGAACCTGGGTCTCCGGCATGGCAGGTGAGAATTCTGCCACCTAGCCACCATTGCACCGCCCCTACTAAATATTTTTAATTGCATATTTTACTTTTAGACTTGTACCTCCTTGACTTAATTGTTGATAGTTGTATATGGTGATTAAGTTCAGGATGACTTTCATTATTTGTTTTTGATTGTCCATAGTTGCAGCATCAATTGCTGAAAAGAATATTCTTGAATTGTCTTTGCTCCATTGCCAGAAATCAATTGAATGTAGGTGTGTGGGTCTAGTTTTTTTTCTTTCTTTCTTTCTTTCTTTCTTTCTTTCTTTCTTTCTTTCTTTCTTTCTTTCTTTCTTTCTTTCTTTCTTTCTTTCTTTCTTTCTTCCTTCCTTCCTTCCTTCCTTCCTTCCTTCCTTCCTTCCTTCCTTCCTTCCTTCCTTCCTTCCTTCCTTCCTTCCTTCCTTCTTTCTTTCTTTCTTTCTTTCTTTCTTTCTTTCTTTCTTTCTTTCTTTCTTTCTGTTTTGCATGCTGTATGGGGGGGTGTCAAATTCCATTCCTTTTTCATGTGACTATTCCATTATTACAGCACCATTTTTTGAATTATTATCAGTATTTTTTTCTGGGAAGTGCACAGGCCAGGAATTGCACCCGGGTCTTGTGCCTGGCAGTTAAGAATTCTAGGACTGAACTCCCCTTGCACACCAGATTTCTTGAGTCTCTTTTTTGTTCCTTTGTTCTATGTTTCTATCAATTTTCAAATACCACACTCAGAGCAGTTTATGTTGTATGATAACTAATTTTCTAGAAATGTCCTAAAATCACTGCTTGGGATTTTTATAGATCCATTCTTTTTCTACTGGAGAATAAGTTATAGAAAATGTCACCTGATATTAAAACTGGGCTGTTTGGTTTAGAGCAAGCACGACTTTACACGAATGTGCAGGCAATACATCCTCCATTTCCTCACCTTCAAAATTGACGCAAATTATCTAAATTATAAGGATAATGTAGATATTGGGTAAGTTAGCCTATTTAAAGTACATAACACTTAATATATGTTCTCAATAACTGTTAGTCTTTTTGCTCGTTATTTTACCTATCACTACCACTTTGCCTGATTTTATTGGGTATTATTGTTTTAAAGTATCCCTTTAAAAATATGTGAAGCATAGGGAAACCAATATTCTAATATATAATTACATATAATATAATTATATAATATATAATTAATATGATTTCCTAAATAATAGCAGAAAAGCAAAATTAGTATTATAAAAATAGTATATTCATAATGAAATTCACCTTCCTTGGATATAAAACTTTCAAAGAAGAATTACTACACTCCACTTGTGACCTTGAGCTAGGGACAAAAACAAAATAGAATATATCAAGCAGTTCAGTACCCTTTAGATTTAGTGCACAGAGACCTAATCCATCTGTTTATGGTGGCTTTTTTTTTTGTCCCAAGATAACACTTAGTGAAAAGACACATGCTTCAACCTTCAAGATAAATTATCCTTTCAATTCTTAATGGTTGTAAGTGATAAAACCCAAGAGCAAATCAGTGTGTGCATTGAAACTGGTGACATATATGCCTTTAGTCTGCTGAGTGAATATCCAGATACTTAAAGGTTAAATGGTTATTTATACATTCATACATAGATGGAGTTCATGAATATCGTTGTCAACCTTATCAGCATTTTCGTGCTATATTTGAATTAGTGTGTAGATGGGGCAGACGAATGGTTCAAAGGCACATAAGAATGAATAAATGCATAAAGCTCATGGACTTCGATGTCTAAATATAAAATTTAAAGAATCTTAACAGGAAAACGAAAGTTGGGAGAGATGGAATGATTTTATTGAACATATTTCCTCTTCATGTACCATTTTAATGAACAGCTGGGGAATGTCCCAGAGGCATCCTCAATGAACGTGCTTTGGTACTTTTTTCCTAAGAAAGAACTCAAGCTGATGTTCTAGTGATTTAATTTTCTGCCCTTTATTTCAGTGTTATAGTAAAAACTGTTCACCTTTTACAACTGCTGTAATTATTCTCAGAACCTATGTTTTGGGAATGATTTTTAGGTTATATTGTAACGATTCAATGTTCATGAGTGCATGGTAGCTGGAATGGCTAAAAGCAAAATAAAAATTATCCTCTTTGTGTTGATACTGTTTTCATATAGGCTCATTTGAAGCTTTTATTCCCACAAATGAAATCAGTCACACGCAAAAAACTTACATAGTGAGTTAGTAATATGTCCACAGTACATTTCACAAGATTTACTTTACTCCATATATTGATAGGCATTAGTAAAAATTAAAAATTATAGTTCTTCTATGCGATTTTAACTATAATACAGAATTACTCATGCAGAAATATTCAGGAGAATGCTGGTGTGTAAGGAAAATGGTTGCTCCCAAAATTTTCATCTCTCCATACTTTTTCTAAAACCAAAGCAGATCCTTTGGAAGAATCATTAAAACTGTAAAGACTCTCATACTCAAACATCTATAAGACAGAAAACAACACTAGTGTAGCATAGTAGCATAGCTATTGCTCATGCTTCCTGACCACATTTTGGAAAGCAGTGTGACCCAGGAAAACTTCACAGGAGAGAAAAGATTGACCTAAAATTACTGCCAGAAAGAGATACATTCACTGTTATTGTGAAGCTACTGCAAAAGAAATCTGGTTGATCAAAGCATTGACTATAGGGAAAGGAATTAGAAGTTTGCACAGTTCTTGGTGGTAAACTGAGAGGCATCATGGCTGGGAAAGAAAAAGGTAAAACAAAGAAGGAGATATCCTTTGGATATTAAGTGGTGATAAGAGTGGAAAATGAAGTGGGAAATTTAAGGTCCTGCAAAAAAAAGTCAAGCAAAGCTATAAATATAAATAAAAACAAAAATACCAGAGTTCATAAATCTCTTATACAGCCAAAAATAAGCAGAAAAAATGACAAATGGACAGCATTTATGAATATTAATTTAAAAATCCTGGAGATTTAACAAACATTCAACACCATTTTAAAGAAATAATACAACATAAACAAGTGACATTTAGTCCACTAGTATAAGATTGTTTCAATATTAGGAAATCTATTCATAAAATATACAATTTATCTAGCAAAGGAGAAAAAGCATTCAACCCAATTAATTACTCACTCCTCATGAAAAATACCTTTAATATACAAATGATGGATAGTCCTTCAGAATGATAAATAATAAGTAAATTCATCATAAAGCCAGCATTGTGCTTAATGGAGAAAGAGTGACATTTCCACTAAGACTAGGAAAAAATTAAAGACGCAGACTAAGCCCACTAGTATTTAACAACACTATTCTGGAGATAGCTGTCAATCACGTTACAAAAGATAAAGATAGAACTCTAAATTGGAAACTATGAAAATCCTATCACATAATAGGATGATATATCTAAAAAGCCCAAATAAATTTGATTCAAAACTAAAATAATTCACCAAAGTAGCAAGCATAAAATTAGTATCTAAAACCAATTGCTTTCTTATACATAAACACTAACTAGTTAGAAGAATTGTAGTTATTCTGTATAATAATTGCTGAGAAAACTACATTTGCTCTAGCAACATATAACATGAGAAAACTAAAGAATATGCTTGAAGAGAAACATGCCACCTGTTTTAGTTTCCAAGACTGCTTAAGCAAACACAATGAAATGGGTTGGGTTAAGCAATGGGGATTTATTAGTTCCCAGTTTTGAGGCTCAAAGAGAATCCAAATCAAGGTGTCATCAAGGTGATGATTTCTTCCTGAACTGGTGTTCTGAGGTTGGCTGCCAGCTATGCTAGGTCCTTAACTTGTCACATGGCAAGGTGCATGGCAGCTTCTCCTGTCCTTTCCTTTTCTGCCAGGTTCCAATTGACTCAGCTGCTAGCTGCTTTCTTTATGGCTTTCTCTCTGTCTGAATTTCATTTCATTTATAAAGGGCTCCAGTAAAAGGATTAAGACCTACCCTGATTGAGGTGGGTTACACCTTAACTGAAATGATCTCATCAAAAGGTCCTATTTAACAATGGGTTCACACCAATAGGAATGGATTAAGTTTAAGAACATGCTTTTTTTTGTGTGGTAAATACACCTTCAAACCACCACACAAACTGTATATAAAGAAAACTTAAAGATAATTTTGAAAGGCAAATTAGACTTAAATGAATAGAAATACCTTATTCTTGAATAGGATAACTCAACATTATAAAGTTCATTGTTCTCACTAAGGAATTTTATGAATTTAACATAATCCCAATAAAAATGTCCATAAACTTTTATGGAGCCAGACAAATTGATTAATTTTGTAAGAATAACTGGGATAACTGAAAGCATGAAAAGAGTTAGACTTACCAGAAATTAAAACATTCTCTAAAGACTTTAGTCAAAATAGTGTGGTTATTGCAGGAGTGGACAAATAGACCAATGGAAAACATGAGGAAATCCAGAAATATGTAAGTATCAAGGGAAATGTAATATATTATAAATGTAAAAGGACATAGTTGGACTTTTTCTTGTGTGTGTATGTTGTATTTTCTTGTGTGTGTATGTTGTATGATGGGGTCACATTTCATTATTTTTCCATGTGAGTATCCCATTACTGCAGCACCATTTGTTGATTTTTTGTTTCCTTGTTTGTTTCTTTATTTGCTTGTTCTGCTTGTTTTTGTGGGAAGTGCGTGGACCAGGAACTGAACCCAGGTCCCCACATAGCAGGTGAGAATTCTACCACTGAACTATCTTTGCACCCCCCATAGTTGGACTTTTAATAAATGGTTTTCTGATAATTCCATCATATCTTACAATGCACAAGAATATTCCAATTGTTTCAGGGATCTCACAAAATAAACAAGAGAAAGAAGAAAACTTGGGCAAATTCTTCCATATTGTAGGTGTAGGGAAAGATTTTCTATTTATGACTCTAAATCCATAAACAATGAAAATAACAATTTTTATTTTCAAATACATTTAAAATTTTTACATAAACAAAACAATAATAAAAACACCAACAGCTATGTCTAAGGACAACTGATAATAGTGCAACATATTTATCTGCAACATAAATCATGGGTAAAACACCAATATTTCTAAGACATAAAATAACTCTTAAGACTAAGGAAAAAAGACCAAAATCCTGAGAAAATGTAGTCTAAAGCAAATAACCAAAATATATAAAAACTCCCTTAATAAATAAAAATTTTCAACTTTACCAAGCACGAGAGAAGTGAAAATTAGAACTACTAAACAATATTGTCTGTCACACAGTGGAATGGCAAAAAAACTGCTGATAATAGGCTGATGAGAATTTAAAATGTTATAACACTTATGAATAAGAATTTGGAAGTAATAACAATTTAAGTATTTACCTTCTTTTTTACTCCAGCTATTCAATTTCTAGGAATTTACCCTGAAGATGTATTCCAAAAATAAGAAAATACAGTTTCACTTGGATAATCATTGCCCCAAATTTTGTGCTTAAAAATTTTGGAAATAGCATAATGTTCCATATATAGGAGCTCACTTGAATAAACAATACTGTAATTGTGTATTGTATGTAAATAAGCATTACCACTGTAGTACATCTTCACAATGAAGTAGTGTGAATCAATAAAAAAGTGAAGACACTTCTCATAAGTTGAAATGTTTTGATTTCAGTATATATATTTTAAGTGAAACTAACAAACTGAAAAAAAAGATGGTATGCAACCTTTTTTGCATAAGAAAGAAGGAAAGATTTAAAATATACATCTTCCTGCTTATAAACACAAAAAGAAACATACGAAAGGTAGACAAGAAAATAAAGACATCAGTTATCTACTGGAGTGTAAATGAACAGGGTAGAAGGTGGGAGAGATTGTTGGGGGAGTGATATTTTCTCTTAGTATACCTTTATATAAAGATTTGAATTTTAAAAACATGCTATTATTAATCTAAAAAATAAACAAATAAACTAAGGTAAGGAAATAGTTAAATGAACAAAGCACAAATAAATAAAACAAGGAAACTAAAGAGGAAAAGCTTAATTCAAGATTTTTTGAAAGTATTTTTATTGCGAAATCTTCACATACATACAGTCCATCCACAGCATGCAAACAATGGCTCACAATATCAACATATAGTTGTGTATTCATCACCGTTATCATTTTTAGAACATTTGCATCATTCCAGAAAAAGGAATAAAAAGAAAAACTCATACATCCCATTTTGCTTACCCCTTCCTTGCACTGACCACTAGTATTTCAATCTACCCATTTTTTTTTACCCCTAGTACCCCCAATTATTTACTTATTTATTTTTCCTTATTTTTTTACTCATCTGTCCATACCCTGGATAAAAGGAGCATCAGACACAAGGTTTTCACAATTGCACAGTCACATATAGTTCTACAATTGTCTTCAAGAATCAAGGCTACTGGAATACAGTTCAACAGTGTCAAGTACTTCCCTCTAGCCACTCCAATGCATCATAAACTAAAAAGGGACATCTATGTAATGCATAAGAATAATCTCCAGGATAACCTTTCAATTTGTTTGAAATGTCTCAGCCACTGAAACTTTATTTTGTCTCATTTCTCTCATCCCCCTTTTGATCAAGAAGGAATTCTCAATCCCATGATTCCAGGTCCCTACGAGGGATATTTACACCCCTGGGAGTCATGTCCTGTATAAGGTGGAGGTCAATGAGTTCACCTGCTGAGTTGGCTTAGAGAGAGAGGCCACATATGAACAACAAAAGAGGTTCTCTTGGGGTGGCTCTTAGGCATAATTATAAGTAGGTTTACCTTCTCATTTTCAGTATTAAGTTTCATAGGGTTGAATCCCAAGATCAAGGGCTCACCCTATCGAATTGGATATCCCTATTGCTTATGAGAGTATCAGGAATTTCCTAGATGGGGAAATTTAGTATTTCCTCTTTTCTCCTACATCCTTCAAGAAAACTTGGCAAATACTATTTTATGCTCTGCCTAAATCCCTCTGTGATATATTGGGGCATCCCACTAACCTGCATAAAACAACAAGATCTCATACCCAGCTGATCTTACAATCAGTTCTGTTGTACATTCTGTATTCCATCAGCACCAAATGCCCAATTTCTATGCTCTTTATATTTCCTAATATCCTGTGTTCTTAGGATTATCTCTCAAAGTTCACTCATTAATGTTAGTTAATATTAGTGAGACCATACAGTACCTGTTCTATAGTTTCTGGCTAATTTCACTCAGCATAATGTCCTCAAGGATCATCCATGTTGTTACATGCTTCATGACCTTATTCTGTCTTACAGCTGTGTAATATTTAATCATATGCATAAATCACAGCTTGTTTAGCCACTTGTCCGCTGATGGACATTTGGCCTGTTTCTGTCTCTTGGCAATTGTAAATAATGCTGCTATAAACATCAGTGTGCAAATGTCTATTTGTCTCCTCACCTTCAGTTCCTCTCTGAATATATACCTATTGATGGCATTGCTGGATCATATGGAAATGCTATACTTACCTTCCTGAGAAACCACCAAACTGTCCTCCAGAGTAGTTGCTCCATTTTACATTTCCATCAGTAGTGGATAAGTGTACCTCTTTCTGCACATCCTCTCCAACACTTTTTGTTTCCTCTTTTTTTTTTTTTTTGGTAATGGCTATTATAGTGGATGTGGGAACATAGTTCATTGTAGTTTTGATTTGAATTTCCCTAATAGCCAATGGAGTTGAGCTTCTTTTCATATGCCATGCAGCCATTTGTATTTCCTCTTCTGAAAAGTGCTTGTTCGTGTCTTTCACCCATTTTTAAAGTGGGTTGTTTATCTTTTTGTTGTTCAGTTGTAGAATCTTTTTATCTATTTAAGATATTAAACCCTTACTTGATATGTGGTTTCCAAATATTGTTTCATATTGCATAGGCTACCTTTTTTACTTTGCTGACAAAGTTCCTTCATGAACAAAAGTATTTCATTTTGAAGAAATGCCATTTATCTATTTATTTTTTCATTGCTTGTGCTTTGGGTGTAAGGTCTAGGAAACCACCTCCTATTACAAGATTGATAAGATATTTCCCTACATTTTCTTCAAAAAAGTTTTATGATATTAGCTCTAATGTTTAGATCTTTGATCAATTTTGAGTTAATTTTTGTATAGGGTGTGAGATGCGGATCCACTTTCATTCTTTTGCAAATGTATATTTGTTCTCCAAACATCATTTATTGAAGAAGCTGCTCCATCCAAGGTGGGTTGGCTTGATCACCTTATTAAAGATCAGTTGTCTATAGATGAGATGGTCTATTTCTGAACAGTCAATTCAATCCCTTTGGTCACTATGCCTGTCTTTGTGAGAGTACAATGTTATTTTGACCACTGTAGCTTTGTAATGTACTTTAAAGTCTGGAAGGGTGAGACTTCCTTTTTCTTTCTCAAGATATTTTTAAATATTCGGGGCATTCTGCCTATTCAAATAAATTTTATTATGGGTTTTTCTACTTCTGCAAAGTAAGTTGTTGGGATTTTAATTGGTATTTCACTAAATCTATAAAACAATTTGGGTAGAATTGACATCTTAACTATATTTAATCTTCCAATCCATGAATATAGTATGCCTTTCCATTTTTTGGGTCGTCCTTGATTTCTTTTAGCTATTTCTTGTAGTTTTCTGTGTATAGGTCTTTTATATCCTTAGTTAAATTTATTCCTAAATATTTTCTTTTTTGTGGCTGTTGTAAATGGAATTTTTTTTCTTGATTTCCCTCTCAGATTGCTCATCACTACTATACAGAAGAAACACTACTGATTTTGGGTGTTGATCTTAGACCCTCCCACTTTGCTGTACACATTTATTAGCTCTAGTAGCTTTGCTATAGATTTTTTTGAGGGGCTTTTCAACATATAGTATCATGTCATCTACAAACAGTGAGAATTTTACTTCTTTCTTTCCAATTTGGATGCCTTTTATTTCTTTTTCTTGTCTAATTGCTCTGGCTAGAAGTTCCAGCACAATGTTGCATAATGGTGACAGTAGGCATCCTTATCTTGTTCCTGATCTTAGAGAGAAGATTTCAGTCTTTCCCCATTGATGATGATGTTAACTGTGGGTTTTTCATATGTTCCTTTATCATGTTGAGGAAGTTGCCTTCTAATTCCTATCCTTTGAAGTGTTTTCATCAAGAAAGGATGTTGAATTTTCTGAAATGCCTTTTCTGCATCGGTCAAAATGGTCATGTGGTTTTTCCACTTTGACTTATTGATATGGTATTAGGATGATATTAGCTTTATCGAATGAGTTAGGTAGTTTTCCCTCTTAAATTTTTTTGTAGAATGTGTGCAGAATTGGTTATAATTTTTCTTGAATGCTTGGTAGAATTTACATATGAAGCCATTTGGTCTTGGGCATATCTTTTTTGGGAGCTTCTTGTTGACTGATTCAATCTCTTTACTTATGATTGGTTTATTGAGGTTGCAAATTTGTTCTTAAGTCAATATTGATTGTTCATATCTTTCTAGGAAGTTGTCCATTTCATCTACACTATCTAGTTTATTAGCACATAGTTGCTTATAGTATCAGCTCATTATATCCTTTATTTCTCAGGGTTAGTTGTTTTGTTCCCTTTTTCATTTTTTATTTTATTTGTTTGCATCTATATCTTTTTTTTCAGCCTAGCTAAGGGTCCATGATTTTATTGGTTTTCTCAAAGAATCAACTTCTGGTTTTGTCAGTTTTCTCTATTGCTCTCATATTCTCAATTGCATTTATTTCTTCTCTAATCTTCATTATTTCTTTCCTTTTGTTTGCTTTGGAATGAGTTTTTATTCTTTCTCTATTTCTTCCAGGTGAACAGTTAATTCCTTGATTTTTTTTCTCTTTCTTCTTCTTCTTCTTCTTTTTTTTTTTTTTTTTTTTTTTTTTTTTTTTTTTTTTTTTTTTTTTTTTTTTTTTTTTTTTTTTTTTTTTTTTTTTTTTTTTTTTTTTTTTTTTTTTTTTTTTTTTTTTTTTTTTTTTTTTTTTTTTTTGCATTGGCAGGCAACAGGAATTTAACTTGGGTCTCCAGCATGGCAGGTGAGAACTCTGCCTGCTGAGCCACTGTGACCCTCTTTCTTAATTTTTAATATAGGCCTTTAAGGCCATAGATTTCTCTTGCAGCACTACCTTTGCTGAATCTCATTGATTTTGATATATTGTGTTTCATTTTTATGTGCCTGGAGATCTTTACTGATTTCTTCTGTAATTTTTTCCTCGACCCACTGATTCTTTAAGACTGTGTTGTGTAGCCTCAATATACTTGTGAATTTTCTGGCCCTCTGCCTGTTATTAATTTCCAACTTCATTCCATTATGATCCAAGAAAGTATTTTATACAAATCCAATCTCTTAAAATTTATTGAGACTTGCGTTGTGGCCCATTATATGTTGCTTGCTTTGTGGTCCATCATATATGTCTCAATGACAGATGTCATCAAGAATGAACCATGAGCACTTGAGAAAAATATTATCCTGCTGTTGTGAGGTGTAATGTTCTGTAAATCTCTTTTAAGTGTAGTTCATTTATCATATTATTCAAAATCTGTTTCCTTATTGATCCTCTGTCTACACTTTCTATCCATTGATGAGACCTGGATATTGAAAGTCTCCAACTATTATGGTACAGGTGTTTAATTCTCTTTTCAATATTGTCAATGTTTTCCTCATGCGTTTTGGAGCACTCTGGCTCAATGCATAAATATTTAGGATTGTTATGTCTTTTGTTGAATTGCTCTTGTTATTAATACATTGTGTCCTTCTTTGCCTCTTTTAATTGTTTTACATTTGAAGTCTAATTTATTGGACTCTTTTCTGATTGTTGTTTGCATGAAATATATTTTTCCAACCTTTAACTTTCAACCTACTTTTGTCCTTGTGTCTAAAGTTAGTCTCCTGTAGGCAGCATATAAATGGGTCCTGTTTATGATCCATTCTGCCAGTCTGTGTCTTTAGATTGGGGAGTTTAATATATAATGTTATTACTGTTAAGTCAATATTTTCTTCTACCATTTTGTCTTTTGGATTTTATATATCATATCTAATTTATTTTCTGTTTTTTTTTACCTTTACTGATAGTCTTCATTTCTACACTCTTCTCCAGATCTCTCTCTCCTATCTTTTCCTATCTGTCTGTACTGTTCCCTTTAGTATTTCTTGTAGAACTGGTTTCTTAGTCACAAATTCTCTCAGTGATTGTCTGTTTGAAAATATTTTAATTTTCCCCTCATTTTTGGAGAACAGTTGTTGGAAATAGAAGTTTTGGCTGGAAGTTTTTCTCTTTCAGAATCTTAAATATATCATACTACTGCCTTCTTGCCTTCATGGTTTCTGCTGAGACATCCAAACATAGTCTTATAGGGCTTCCCTTACATGTGATGGATTGCTTTTCTCTTGCTGCTTTCAAGATTCTGTCCCTATCTTCATCATTTGACAGTCTGGTTAGTAAGTATCTTGGACT
>PVIY010044095.1:0-19922 GCA_004026745.1 Myrmecophaga tridactyla
TTATGTGTGAGACTAAAGCAAAAAATGTTTATATGTTACAAAATTTATATTTTGACTAGTGCATTTCCTCATATAACTTATGTAGACAGTTTGACTGAACACCATAAGTACTTGGAATCTCAGGTAGGACCTGAGATTTTGTTGGTTTGTCCAGCATGATGCCCCGATGATTCCCAGAGTGATTAAATCAGTGAGTGGAAACGTATTTGCAAAGCCCCCTTCGGGGAATGGTGAGAACAGAGAGAAATGCAACTTCCCCAAGTTGAATTCTTGATATTCTCACAAGTAGTGTAGACAACCAAAGCTACAGGCTGAGCCCCCAGTCTTGGGGTTTGTTCATATGAAACTTAACCCCACAAAGGATAGGTCAAATCTACTTAAAATTTAGGCCTAAGAGTCACCCCCAAGAGAGCCTCTTTTGTTGCTCAGATGTGGCCTCTCTCTCCAGCCAACACAACAAGCAATCTCACCACCCTCCCCCGTCTATGTGGGACATGACTCCCAAGGGTGTGGACCTTCCTGGCAATGTGGGATAGAAATCCTAGAATGAGCTGAGACTCAGCATCAAGGGATTGAGAAAACCTTCTCGACCAAAAGGGGGAAGAGCGAAATGAGACAAAGAGTCAATGGCTGAGAGATTCCAAACAGAGTCAAGAGGTTGTCCTGGAGGTTATTCTTATGCATTAAGTAGATATCATCTTGTTATGCAAGATGTAATGGAGAGGCTGGAGGGAACTGCCTGAAAATGTAGAGCTGTGTTCCAGTAGCCATGTTTCTTGATGATGATTGTATAATGATATAGCTTTCACAATGTGACTGTGTGATTGTGAAAACCTTGCGTCTGATGCTCCTTTTATCTACCTTGTCAACAAAGGAGTAGAACATATGGAATAAAAATAAATAATAGGGAGAACAAATGTTAAAATAAATTTAGTTTGAAATGCTAGTGATCAATGAAAGGGAGGGGTAAGGGGTATGGCATGTAAAATTTTTTTTTTCTGTTTTCGTTTTATTTTTCTGTTGTCTTTTATTTCTTTTTCTGAACTGATGCAACTGTTCTAAGAATGATCATGGTGATGAATATGCAACTAAGTGATGATATTGTGAATTACTGATTATATATGTAGAATGGAATGAGCATATATTAAGAATGTGTTTCATTCTTGTAATTTTTTTAAATTAATAAAAAATTAAAAAAAAAAAGAAGTCTGAGTAGGCAGAGGGAGAAGCCAGAAGTCAGTAGAAACTGAGGAGGGCAAACACAAGGAGAGCTTGCCCACTGTGTGGCAGGAGGCAGAGCTGCCAGCCAAGGAGCCCCAAGATTGCCGTGAGCCAGTACTAGAAAGCTGCGGTCTTTGGGGATAAAGCGTGGCCTTCCTAATGTCTTGATTTTGGACTTCTAGCCTTCCAAATGGCGAGCCAATAAATTCCTGTCATTAAGCCAATATGTTGTGTGCTATTTGTCATAGCAGCCCGGCAAACTAAGACAATGAATAAGATGGTTTTAGGCAGTGTTCTCATACTAATCACTGCTATATGTCTCATCTCATCACAAAATAAACATGTGAACTTTTCATATGGCTCATGTTCTTGTTATCCAGGGGACAAATAATTTTTTAAAGAATGCAACATTAATTTTGTCATCTGCATATCCAGTGCCTAGACAACACGCATACATGAACAAAACCAGAAGTCAGCACTTCAGATACTCATCAGGAAATTCAACCAGGAAATTACTCTGTTTCCTAGCACTTGCTAGTAGTTTGGTTGAGTCATTTGATAGTTGGAAAAAATAGCTAATGGATATCTTAAATATTAATTTCCCCAGATCCTCTGGGTTCTATGTCCATATTATCAGAAAATGACATAGCTAGGCTGTGTTTCCTAGAGAAATGATTTCCTTACATTATAATTTAAACACCATACTGGTGGCTTTTAAAATAGAGTCACAACAAAAGGAACAATCACTTGAAAAACATTTTTGGATCATCTACAAAACTATAGTCATAGTCTATGAAACTACTTATATACAGATACATGTACTAAATAGATTGAATTATGCACTCCAGAAATACATGGTATTAGTCTTAATCTATTCCTGTTAGTGAGAACCCATTGTAAATAGGACCCTTAGAAGATGATATTTTTAGTTAAAGTGGATTGACTGAATCTGCATGGGCTTTAATCCAGATTACTTGGAGACCTTTATAAACAGAATGAGATTGAGATGGAAAGGGAGAGCCACAGGGAGAAGCCAGAAGTCAATGGAACACGGGGCAGAAAGGAGAAGGCCATCACCATGTGCCTTGTCATGTGACAGAAAAGCCAAGGGCCAAGGATCACCAGCAGTCAGCCCTAAAACTACACAATCTTCACGGAAATAGCATCACCTTGCTGATACCTCGATTTTAGACTTCTGTTAGTCTCAAAATTGTGAGCCAATGAATTTTTGTTTTTTAAACTAACCCATTGTATGGTATTTGTCACAGAAACCAGGAAATTAAGGTACCTTCTTAGTATATAAACTGCCAGGGGAAGTACCTATCAGAGAAAAGGAAATGCCATCTTTAATGGGGAATGGGACTATGTGCCCTTATGTGTTCTCTTTTGCTCTCACTTCTAGAAAGCTCAGATTTATATTAGACCTCCACTCTGGATTCCTGGCAAAGATGTACTCAGTGAACCCACTCAAGTTTTCGTGAAGCTCAGCAACTCCCTCACCCAACAGTGACTTTTAAGGGAAGGTTTTAAAAATTTGTTTTTTGAAACTGCCTTCCTCAACTGGAAATCATTGGGGGTAATGAGAAATGTACTGATGGAAATGAATTGTGCATGTGTTCAGTCTCTTTTTGACTATCCTATTTGTTAATAATACTTTGATATTGTGAATTGTAATTCTGTGTAAATGCTATTATTATTTTCTTGCTTATTGTTTTTGTCCTCCCCACCTGCCCCATGGCAGGCAGGGATAACAGGGCTGTAGGGTACTGTTTGTCTGGATAGAGCAGCTCTTTTCCGTTTATTCTGTTCTGACCCTGTTGATTAGTCACTCTCTAAAACAAAAGTCTGATTCTGCACTTCTTACTTTCCTCCCCCCAGAGGAGCAATTAATTCTCAACCTCTCTTGTCTCTGTCCTCTTAATTCAAAATATGACTATAAACCTACAACTTCTCTAATTAAAAAAAATAATAATAAGAGGAGGGATAGGGAAGAGCAAAATGCAGAATTGTACCTGGACTCACACTTGCTTCTTTTATTCCAAGCCACCTCTCAATTTTGTTGCCAACAGATGGGGCAAATGAATACATAATTGTCTTTTTTTTTTTTTTATCACCATCATGCCTAACTTGAAGAAATGACATTTCAAGTGATACTTAAAATCTGTAGGCTATACAGGATTTCAAGAGAACTCCACCTTGCCTAGCACAGTTTCATGACAGTGGAGGGCTCTCTGGAATTGCCTAGCCAAGTAGCATGAGAAAGAGAAGACTCGGATGTTTTGTATTTCACCTTTTAACTGTGTACATAAACGGCCTGGTTTAATCTTAAGGGTCTTCCTTCACCTTCTCTCGAACTTTGCAAGCTACCCTAGTTAACTTTTGAGTCTTCTACACACTCCCTCAACCTTCTCTCAGGTTCCTGGCCATGTCCAAATTGAAGACCTTTCCCTCCCTACTTCCTCTTCCTTCCCGGCCCGAATACCAAATCCTGATCAAGTTACCCGGTAATATTTGTAATATCACTGAGTTTTGTCTCCTCTTCCTCCTCCCCCTCCACTTCCTCCTCTCCCCCACCCCCCCTTCCCTGGTCCCCCCTCTCCTCCTCCTTCTTCTTCTCCTCCTCATTCTGCGACCCCCAGCCTTATCTCCCTGCCAGGTCAGGTCAAATCCAACCTCCATCCTTCTACTCCCTTAACAGCCTTACTCCTCGGAAGATTCACAGGCTCCACGTGGATCCTTTCCACTCTCGGTATTGCACTGAGCACGCAGGTGTACAGACGCGTCTCCAGCACGCACCAAGCAGATCCTCCTTCGGGCAGGTTCACTCGGACCAATCTGCATGTCACCTCCTCCAGGAAGCCCTCCCAGATGTCCCCGTCCCTCGTTCTTCCCAAGAATCGTCTGTGTGGGCCTTTATGCTTGCGTAGCCCCGCACTCTTAACACATGATGGTGCGACTGTCGGCTTCTGCGCTTAGCTCGGGCAGATCTGTGCCCACTTTGAGGAGGGGACTGTGTCATAATTGTCTTTGTAGGCCTGGCCCCTAACCCAACAGCAGTGCCCCCCAAACCTCGGAAACTCTTTTTCCTGAAAAGAGGCCGGAGCGCCCTCCTTTCTTGTGCTTTTAACCCAGGCAGGGGTGACTTGGGCCCGACGAGGTGACAGAGGGGCCCGCATAGAATCGGTGCTCACTGCTCGCCCAGGTAGACCTCCGGGGCCAGGCAGGGGTGTGCATGGGCGCCCCACGCCAGCTCCTCCCCGCGATCGGGGTTTGCGCCTTCACTCCGAGCCCTCACGCTGCGCGCTCCCGAGGCAGTGAGCGCGCGCCGGCACCAGTGCGGGGCGCGCGCGGGGTCGCCATGGCGATGCAGGCGCCGCGGCCAGCCAGGTAGAAGAGCATGTGGCACAATCCCGAGGAGAAGACCGCGTCCTCCCCGGCCCCGGAATCCACGCCGACTTGGGCCCCGGGTCCTACTCCGGTCCCCAGTCCGACCCTGGCCGCGGCGGAAGAGCTGGGTAAGAACTGGGGGCTCTTCAACGCCGGCCTGGTCGGGACCCAGGCGCCGCGCAGCAGCCGCCTCTTCCTTGCTAGCAGGTTGCGGGCCCGAGGCGGCGGGGCGAGAGGGTGCTTCTGGGCAATCCCGGTAGTGGCCGTAACTTTGGGCCGCCCCCAAACACTAGCGGGAGGGGAGCCCGGGGTCCCCGCGGCGCGCCGCCCTTCGCGCGCAGACTGCGGTGGGGGGAGGGGGCCACACGCCGTACACTTACCGTCTCGGGCGGGGGGGTCCCGGGGCTGTCCTCCCGACTCCGTCTTGAGGAAGCCCTAGAGAGCAGGCCCCAAGTGGGCGAGACTTTGCATCTCTCTGCCACCTCCGCTTTAAAGATTTCTGCGCCTTTGAATTATCTCCAGCAAATTTAGCATCGCCCGCTCCCATCCCCATCCCTACCCCCTCCATTTCCATTTCGGATCCCTGTTTAAAGAACGTGTTTGCACTTAAGGAAGTCGGAAGCCTGATTTAAACCTCCCTGCAAGCATGAGATGGGCATTCTTACGCTCTCCCTTTAGCAGAAGAGGAAGGTTCACCTCCAAGAATTTAAGCTCAAAATCACACAGCTGGTTGTGGAGAGGCGCCTGGGTCTGACTGTCAAAGCAGCGGTTCTCCAGCGGCTGGCTGCCCCTGCACAGGAGAGCGTAGGGAACGGTCTCCAAAATGATTCCCGCTTTCAGAAAGTTTAAAACATGTTGTCAGGGAAAAGAAATAATTATCTGGAATTCAAGGCTTAGGCCATGAATGAAAAACGAAATTTGGGTTAAATTCTTGACATAGTCTTACGTAGCTGATTATTCCCTAGTTTTTGCTTTACATTTGCAAGACTGAAATATTATTTTTCTCTTAACATGAATACAGTATAGGAAATAAGATTATTAGTGACAAAATACTTAGGTGAATTTTAAATAAAAGGAAGAGTAGCAGAAAAATTTAGCAGAACTTTAAAATACTTAAAATCTGTGGCTAATTAAATAACATTCTTGTCATTTTCTTTAGTTATATTTAGCTCGTAATCTAAGATTCCTTCACGCCTTCACAAAAATGCGAGTTGTAAACCTGACACATTTTTGTGTGCCCTGGTTGGGGTGAGGGCAGCTGAGGGTAGGTACTTTATCTCAGAGAGATCTCAAGGCAATTCCTCTCTTCTTTTTAATATCAAGAACACCAGAGAGTGGAAAGAGGCGTTCCAAGTGAACATGATCATATAAATTTGGGAAATGCAGAATTCTTAACACCTTTGTGCAAGTTCAACATTTTGAAGTCTTGGTGACACTGAGTGTTTAAAATACCTTGAAAAGTGTTTGTGGATTGGAATGTTGAGCTTTGTTCAATCCAGCACTTTCCAAACTTATTTGACAATAAAACCCATCTGTTTGGAACATCTTTCATGATCTTGTAGAAAAGTAATATCCTACAGAACACAGTTTTGGAAATATTGTGCTAAAATACTACTTAAATGCATGAACATTTCCTAAAATTGGTGAAGGGTTTGATGGTGTACATCCATATGACAGAAATTAGGTTGACATTAAAATTTTTCAAAGATATCTAATGATATTGGAAAACTCAGTATAGTGTTAAATGAAAAAAGCAGCATGTAAAACTTTCCTGAAAGATTCCAGTATATTTTTAATCTTTCTAAAGGTTAATAATATTTATATATGCATATAAAAGAAACACAATTAGAAGGAAATGTCCCCAGACCTCATTAGTGGTTGTTCTTTGGCAGTAGGATTCCTGATGTTTCTTTTTGATACTGAGATTTCCAAATAGTTTGGAATAAGCATGTGTTAAGTTTATTTTTTAAAAGGTTATTTAAAGCAAAATTATAAAACTTTGCTTTCATTCTTAAAATGTTCTTCCTCTTAAATCTTGGGCTGTAAATTTGCTTGGCTAACTCTCCATAGTTAGTGCAGAAATCCATTCAGCTAAGGATATTTCTGATGAGTAGAGATGAGGGGAGAAACTGGCTCTAAAGAACCTAGGCTAATTTAAAAAAATAATAAAGAAAGAAAGAAAAAGAAAAAAATAAAGAAACCAGGCTGGTTGAGCAGTGAGTTCTCTGAGTACAGATTTTTAAAGATGTATACAAAAGATAGAAGGATAGAAAACAGACAGTGGCATGTGCTTATAGGAAAAGTAGCAACGTAGTTTGCTTTCTTCCTGGGTATTGTGAAAAACACTTTTGAAATAATATAAAATAATATTGATAACAGGGGTGCAAGGGTACTTCAGCCTTCCATGCGGGAGACCTGGGTTCAATTCCCAGTCCATGCATGGTTTGAATCTGTGGTGGACCCTAGAAAAGCCATGTCCTTTAATCCTCATTCAGTATTGCTGGGTGGGAGCATTTTGATTGTTCTCATGGAGAGCTGACCAACCCAATTGTGTGTGGTAACTTTTGATTAGATGATTTCCATGGAGTTGTGTCTCCACTCATTGAAGGTGGAGTTGCTTACTGGAATCCTTTAAGAGAGGAAACGTTTGGAGAGAGAGTCCCTTTTTGTAGCTCCACGAGAAAGCCAGCAGACACCACCATGTTCGCCATGTGCCCTTCCAGCTGAGAGAGAAACATTGAACTTCACTGGCCTTCTTTAACAAAGGTATCTTTTCTGGATGCCTTTAAATTGGACGTTTCTATAGACTTGTTTTAATTGGGACATTTTCTCCGCCTTAGAACTGTAAACTAGCAACTTATTAAATTCCCCTTTTTAAAAGCCATTCCGTTTCTGGCATATTGCATTCCGGCAGCTAGCAAACTAGAATACCTCCAAAAAATAAACAAGCAAGCAAAATAAACAAAAATTCAGCAAATGGCGCTGCAATAATGGGATACTCACATGGAAAAATAATGAAATGCGACCTTGCCATACAGCATATAGATAGATAGAGAGATAGATAGATAGATAGATAAACAATGAGAAAGCTGCATTTATAAAGGAGGAAGGTGATCTCAGCTTCTGCTTTGTTTCTGTCTTCTTTATTAAGAACTGAACTGAGATGACTCACCTTTGAAAGAGGAAATGTAAGGCTAAGAGAGGTGAACAAGTACTATCAGCCAGGCCTTAGCTTGGAATGAGGAAGAACTGACAAGAACTATAATCAAAGATGCCATCAATTTGGGATTGTGTAGTGGGAATTCAAGAAGCATATGGGATGTGGTAATTTTTCAGACCTCTTTTGAGTTTAGATTCCCTCCTATCATTGAAGCCATTATAAGAAACCATTCTAAGAAACTTTGAATAACCCTAACTGGTATAGCATAGTGGAAAGATGCTTTGCATTCAGAGTTCGTTTCTGCACTCTGCCCCTTATTAGCTGTGTGATTTTGGACAAATGATTCAACTTCTTGGGATGCCAATTTCCTTAGCTACCAGGCCTGGTACATGATTGAGGTTAGTTCTTCCTATGTCACTTCCTTTATGTCACTGAAACCCTTTTCTGGCATGTGATAAGGTCTGATTTAATTGTCTTAGTTCTCCAAACAGCATTTTAATTCTTTCTTTCCCCCTTTCTTCACTTCTCTTTCTCTTCTCTCCTCCATCCTTAGTTCCTTCTGTCTCCAACCTCCACTATACATACAGATGTTCATCATTGATTGAAATAATTATAATGGGAGAGAGGGAAGCATTTAGATTAATTTGTATGTGATGAAGTGTAATGTAATTATTTTTCAAACATTCCAGTATCCATTCCCAGTCTCCGAGAACATTATTGTAATCTGTGTATGGAAAAGTCGCAGAAAATTAATCCATTTATTTGGAATATACTCCAGGAAGTGGATGAAGAAAGTAAAAAGGGGTAAGGAAGATAAAGAGTTGATAACATCAGCAGTATTCACTGATACTCATCTATGTGAAAATCATGAGATACTGAGTTATTTCTGGCCATTTAAAAATGCTTGGTAAAATGGACATATCCATTGATTCAGAAAAGTGACCCTGCTGGCAGGTCTTAGAGGCAGTATAGAGGGACGCACAATAGCCCAAAAGGTCTGGTCTCCAGATTTGACCTTGACTCCTGTGAGATGGGCGGATTTAGGCATATCATTGAAGTCTTTAGTGCCTTTATACTGTGGGGAAACTCTGGGTTTTTGTGAAAACTTAAATGATATAGATTAAGGTATTTTGCAAAATCTGTAAGAGTATCCAGCATTATTTAAAATTATCTTGTGTAAATCTACCACATTGTAGTACATGCTTGGTTCCGGTAAATGCTGTCAATGATGTTACTATTTACACATGAAGAAAAAAAATACTTTCATTTCTTCACTGGATTTCTTTCTTTGTATTTCAAAATCTTTTTCTGTATTTTAAGATTGGAAAAAAGAATCACATTAAACATTGCTGGTAACAATCGCCTAATGCCAGTAGAGAGAGTAACAGGTGAAGATTTTTGGATTCTTTCCAGAATTTTAAAGAAAAATCCGTATATTATTGGTATGTCTGTTTAAGAATCAATACCTCCTGCTTTTCACTGTCCTGATTTTAAGTATTATAAGGAATGTCGTTGCTATTCACCTGTGTCTTTCAGGTTTGGATGTTAGATATAACCTCCTCAGTGATGTGGGTGCATATTATGCTGCAAAACTTCTTGAGGTATTTTACTACAGAATATTCTTAGTTCTATTTATGGTACGACCACTTGGTATAATGGCACACATAGAAAACACTAGTTTTCTAGTTTCCAGGGGTCCTGCCTCTGTGCTGTAGCACCCAAAATACACTGGAAACACATTTATGTGTTTGGTCTTAGTAGAGCTCATACCTAGAGCTCCTGAGTCAACTTTTGCAAATTTGTTGTACACCATAGTTAAAGAAATACATAGAACACCTCCATTCATTGAATCAGTAATCAAGGCTGAATATACAGTCTTTTTCTTTTGTTTGTATTGCAATTAAATTTATTTTAAATGAGAATGGTGAATTTTTTTTCCTCAGTGGTAGTTACTTTTGCTAGATTCTTTTCCTGAGTTATAAAAAAGATTTTCTGTAGCGGTAAAAGGCTTACTTAAAGCACCTCTGAAACATATATTATTGATTGATTTCTGATAATAGATGTGTAATAGCTTCTTTTTTCTCTTTATTATAGAAACAACATAATATCATTTATTTAAATCTTATGTTTAATGATATTGGGCCCGATGGTGGAGAATTGATTGGTAAAGCGTTACATGTAAGCATTTATATACCTCAGACTAGTATTTTATTTGGGAATGTTCACCTTGGATAGTTTGTCTCCAATAGAATCAAATGTAAATGTGAATTTGTTATAATATTGTGGGGATGTATGTTTTTTAAATTTTGTTTTATTATTTTTAAATATTTTTATTGATAAACAACATACAACACAAACATACTTTTTTAGATACAATAGTAAATATTTATTTAAAATAAGTAAAGAATAGATTACATTTTAAATACTGACAAAAATAGTAGACATTACAATATCTGGAAAAATAATTTTTTTTTAAATACAAAGAAAACAAACTCAAACATTCTATTTTGATCATTCTGTTCTACATATATAATCAGTAATTCGCAATATCATCACATAGTTGCATATTCATCATCATGATCATTTCTTGGAACATTTGCATCTATTCAGAAAAAGAAATAAAATGAAAACAGAAAAAAAAAATTATATACACTATACCCCTTACCCTTACCCCTTCCCTTTCATTGATCACTAGCATTTCAAACTAAATTTATTTTAACATTTGTTCCCCCTATTATTTATTTATTTTTGATCCATATTTTTCACTTATCTGTCCATACTGTAGATACAAGGAGCATCAGACACAAGGTTTTCACAATCATGGTCACATTGCAAAAGCTATATTATTATATATTCATCTTCAAGAAACATGGCTACTGGAACACAGCTCTACAGTTTCAGGCACTTCCCTCTAGCCTCCCTAATACACCATAAACTAAAAAGGGAATATCTATGTAATGTGTAAGAATAATCTCCAGGATAACCTCTAGACTCTGTTTGAAATCTCTCAGCCACTGACACTTTATTTAGTCTCATTTTGCTCTTCCACCTTTCAGTCGAGAAGGTTTTCTCAATCCCTTAATGCTGAGTCCCACCTCATTTTAGGATTTCTGTCCCACATTTCCAGGGAGTTTACATCCCTGGAAGTCATGTCCCACATGGAGAAGGGGAGGGCAGTGAATTTGCTTGCCATGTTGGTTGAGAGAGAGATAGGCCACATCTGAGCAACAAAAGAGGTTCTCTGGGGGTGACTCTTAGGTCTAATTTTAAGTAGGCTTAGCCTATCCTTTGTGGGGTAAGTTTCATATGAACAAACCCTAAGATTAAAGGTTCGGCCTATTGATTTGGTTGTCCCCACTGCTTGTGAGAATATCAGGAATTCTCCAAATGAGGAAGTTGAATTTTCCACCTTTCTCGCCATTCTCCCAAGGGGACTTTGCAAGTGCTTCTTTATTCACTGTTCAAATCAGGGATGTATGTTTTTTACTGCACTTTAATTTATTAAAGTATGGACATTATATGAGTACTTTTGAATTTAAAAAAAAAACAGCTTTATTGAGATATAATTCACTTATGTAAAATTCACCTTTTTCAGTTAACAGTGGTTTTTAGAAGTCAGGATTGTATAATCATCACTATTAACACTGTCTATTTTTATAACATTTTCATCACCCCAAAAAGAAGTCCCATCTCCAATTCTGTTCCATTATTCTATATATCTTTCCTTAAGCCAGTACCATACTCTCTTGGTTACTGTAGATTTGTAGTAAGTTTTAAAATTGAAAAGTATGTCATCCAATTTTTTATTTCTTTTTTCAAAATTGTTTTAGTTATTTTAGGTCCTTTGCATTTCCATATGAATTTTCAGTTCAGTCTGTCAATTTCTGCAAAAAGAAGGAGCTAAGATTTCTATAGTAATTGTCAGAGAAAGAGAATTTTGAAAGCAGCAAGAGAAAAGCAATCCATTACGTACAAGGCAAGCCCAATAAGACTATGTGTGGATTTCTCAGCAGAAACCATGGAGGCAAGAAGGCAGTGGTATGATATATTTAAGATTCTAAAAGAGAAAAACTGCCAACCAAGAATTCTATATCCAGCAAAACTGTCCTTCAGAAATGAGGGGGAGGTTAAAATATTTTTAGACAAACAATCACTGAGAGAATTTATGACCAAGAGACCAACTCTGCAAGAAATATTAAAGGAAGCACTAAGGCAGGTAGGAAAAGGCAGGAGAGAGAGGTCTGGAGAAGAGTGTAGAAATGAAGAATATCAGTAAAGGTGTTCTAGTTTGCTAGCTGCTGAAATGCAATATACCAGAAATGGAGTGGCTTTCAAAAAGGGAAATTTAATAAGTTGCTAGTTTTTGGTCCTAAGGCCAAGAAAATGTCCCAATTAAAACAGATCTATAGAAATTACCAATCTAAGGCATCCAGAGAAAGATACCCTTCAGGAGGTCGATGAAGTTCAGGATTTCTCTCTGAAGTGGAAAGGCACATGGCGAACTCAGTCAGAATTTCTCTCTCAGCTGGAAGGGCACATGGAGAACACAGCCTCATCAGCTAGCTTCCTCTCCAGCTCCCCGGGAGTAGTTTTCCTTCTTCATCTCCAGAAGTCACTGGCTGGTGGACTCTGCTTCATGGTTCTGCAGCGTTCTCTGTTGTGGCTTTCTTTTGGCTCTGTCATTCTTCTCTGCTCTGTGTGGATCTCCAGCTTTCTCCAAAATGTTTTCTCTTTTATAGGATTCCAGTAAAGTAATCAAGATCCACCTGGAATGGGTAGAGACATGTCTCTACCTCATCCAGCTAAACAACCACTCTTGACTGAGTCACATTTCCAAGGGAATAATCTAATTAAAGTTTCAAACATACTCTACTGAATAGGGATTAGAATAAATGGCTGCCTTTACAAAATGGGATTAGGATTAAAACATGGCTTTTCTAGGGTACATACATCCTTTCAAACCACAAAAGATAAAAAGAAAAAAAATAGATATGACATATAAAATCCAAAAGACAAAATCGTAAAAGAAAGTACTGCCTTTATAATAATAACATTAAATGTTAATGGATTAAATTCCCCAATCAAAAGGCATAGATTGGGTGGGCCACTATGGCTCAGCAGGCAGAGTTCTTGCCTGCCATGCTGGAGACCGGGGTTCAATTTCCAGTGCCTGCGCATTTAAAAGAAAAAGACATAGACTGGCAGAAGGATTAAAAAACAGGACCCATCTATATGCTGTGTATAGAAGACTCATTTTAGAACCAAGGACAAAAACAGGTTGAAAGTGAAAGGTTGGGAAAATATATTTCTTGCAAACAACAATCAGAAAAGAGCAGAAATAGCTATACTAATATCCAACAAATTAGATTTCAATATAAAACAATTAAACAAAAAACAAAGAAGGGCACTATACATTAATAAAATGAACAATTCAACAAGAAGACATAACAATCACAAATATTTATGCACCAAGCCAGAGAGCGCCAAAGTACATGAGGCAAACACTGACAATACTTTGAAGGGAAAAGTAGACACCTCTACCATAATAGTTGGAGAGTTCATTTCCCAGCTCTCATCAATGGATAGGACATCTCCACAGAGAATCAATAAAGCAACAGAAGATTCGAATAATGTGACAAATGAACTAGACTTAGACGTTTATAGAACACCCACAACAGGAGAACACACATGTTTCTCAAGTGCTCACATATCGTTCTCAAGGATAGACCATATGCGGGGTCACAAAGCAAGTCTCAATAAATTTAAAAAGATTGATGTCATACAAAACACTTTATTGGATCATAATGGAATGAAGTTGGAAATCAATAACAGGCAGAGGGCCAGAAAATTCAGAAATATATGGAGGCTAAACAACATATTCTTAAACGACCAGTGGGTTCAGGAAGAAATTACAAGAGAAATCAGTAAATTTCTCGAGACAAAAGAAAATGAAAATACAAAATATCAAAATTTTGGGGCTGCAGCAAAGGCCATGTTAAAAGGGAAATTTATTGCCTGAAATGCCAATATTAAAGAAGAAAGAATAAAAATTGAGGTATTAACTGTTCACTTGGAAGAAGTAGAGAAAGAATAGCAAACTAGCCATAAAGCAAAAAAAAAAGGAAAGAAATAATGAGAATTAGAGCAGAAATAAATGAAATTGAGAACATGAAAACAATTGAGAAAATCAACGTTTGTTCTTTAAGAAAATCAATAAAACTCAATGGATAATTAGCTAGGTTGGCAAAAAAAAAAAACCCAAAAAAACAAAAAGAGAACCAAATTTAACAATTGGCAAAAGACTTGAATAAACATTTTCCCAAAGACAATATATACATGGCTAAAATGCACATGAAACAATGCTCAACATTATTAGGTCTTAGGGAAATGCAAATTAAAACTAAAAGGAGATACCATTTTGAACTCACTAGAATGGCTACTGTTAAAAAAAACAACAGAAAATAGCCAGCATAGGAGAGGATATGGAAAAGCAGGAGCACTTATTGTTGCAAGGATAATAAAAAGGTTTAGACACTGATAGTTAGATTCAGTTGTCAGCTTGGCCAGATGAAGGCACCTAGTTCTGTTGCTGTGGACATGAGCCAATAGTACGTGAACCTCATTTGTTGCTAATTACATCTGCAGTCGGTTAGGAGGCGTGCCTGCTGCAATGAATGATGTTTGCTTAAATGAGAGAGCGCAACGTAGCACAACCCAAGCAGCTCAGCATTCCTCATCTCAGCACTCGCAGCTCAGCCCAGGCCTTTGGAGATGCAGAAAGAAGTCACCCCAGGAAAAGTTGTTGGAACCCAGGGGCCTGGAGAGAAGGCCAGCAGAGACCATCCTGTGCCTTCCCACGTAAGAAAGAACCTTAGTGGAAAGTCAGCTGCCTTTCCTCTGAAGAACTAACAAAATAAATCCCCTTTTATTAAAAGCCAATCCGTCTTTGCTGTGTTGCATTCCAGCAGCTAGCAAACTAGAACAGACACTGTGCAAAACATAAGGCAGTTCCTTAGAAAGTCAAATATAGAACTACCATATGACCTGCAATCCCACTTCTAGGTATATAACCCAAGGAATTGAAAACAGGGAAAACAGGGACGCAAATAGATACTTGCACACCGATGTTCATAGAAGCAGCATTCAAAGTGCTGAAAAAAAATGGAAGCAGCCCACATGTTCATCAGCTGATGAATGGATAAGCAAAATGTGGTATATACACACAAAGGAATATTATTTAGTCATAAAAAGGAATGAAGTTCTGATACATATGACAACGTGGATAAATCTTGAAGACATCGTGTTGTGTGTAATAAGCCAGACACAAAAGGTTAAATATGTACTCTTACTGATATGAAATACAATACATAAGTTCATAGTCAATAGGGAATTGGGATGCTTAATTGGTACAGAGTTTCTGTTTGTGGTGTTGGAAAAGTTTGGTAATGGATGGTGGTGATAGTAGCACAATATCATAGATAAAATTAATACCACTGAATTATATATAGTTGCCTGTGGTTAAAGGGAAATGTTATGTTATATATATATGTTACTAGAATAAAAATTAAAAGAACAACACATAGGACTATACAACACAACCAGTGGACCCTAATGTAAACTATGACCCATAGGTAATAGTACAGTTTTTGTAACAAAGGTACCATGCTACTGCGAAGTGTTAACAGGGAAAACTGTGTGTGTGAGAGTGGATATATGGAGCTGTATTTTTTGCATGCTGTTTCTAGAAACTGATAATTTCTCTAATTAAGAAAAAAGTCCCTGACATTGTGCAGATATAATCTACTCAGAGCCGGGATCTGCTCCCCCATACTGTGCCTATCTGGGGCTGCGCTACAGTTGTGATGCTAAATGAAAGAAAATAAAAAGATGCCTTATGTAAACACACACACTCAAAAAAGATAGGTGGAAGTAAACACTGCAGATATGAACACATCTGCTTAGTCTATGTTGGGGTAAATAGGTATCCATTTATTTATCATCTTTCATCCTTTTATATTCTAGATATTTCAGAAGTAACTATTTTAAAATAAAATTTTTAATAAATTTTTAAAAGTTATTTATGGGCAGTGGAGAGTGACTAATGGTGTGAATCTCTTTTGTAGATGATACTAATGACTAGATAAAGGTGATTGTTGTACAACATTGTGAAGGTATAAATGGCACTGAATTATACTGTGAAATTGTTATTTTATGTGAGGTGAATTTCACCTCAGTATAAAAAAAATTTTCTTTGAAGATAAATTTACAGATTTTCCAAAAAAAGGAAAGTTTATTAAAACCTGCTTCACTAAATTCAACTTACCCAAGTGGAGAATTCTTGATATTCTCACAAGGATTGGGGACAATCAAAGCAATAGGCTGAGCCACCAATCTTGGGGTTTGTTCATATGAAACTTAATCCCGCAAAGGATAGGCTAAGCCTACTTAAAACTAGGCTTAAGAGTCACCCCCAAGAGAATCTCTTTTGTTGCTCAGATTTGGCCTCTCTCAACCAACACAACAAGCAAACTCACTGCCCTCCCCCTCTCTACATGGAACATGACTCCCAGGGGTGTGGACCTTCCTGGCAATGTGGGACAGAACTCCTAGAATGAACTGGGACTCAGCACCAAGGGATTGAGAAAACCTTCTAGACCAAAAGGGGGAAGAGCGAAATGAGAAAAAAATAAAGTGTCAATGGCTGAGATATTCCAAAACAGAGTTGAAAGGTTATCCTGGAGGTTATTTTTACCCATTAAATAGATATCACCTTTTTAGTTAAGGTGTAACAGAGAGGCTGGAGGGAACTGCCTGAAAACGTGGAGCTGTGTTCCAGTAGCCATGTTTCTTGAAGATGATTGTATAATGATATAGCTTTCACCGTGTGACTGTGTGATTGTGAAAACCTTGTGTCTGTTTCTCCTTTTATCTACCTTATGGACAGATGAGTAAAACATAAGGATTAAAAGTAAATAAATAATAGGGTGAACAAATGTCAAAATAAATTTAGTAGATTGAAATGCTAATGATCAATGAAAGGGAGGGGTAAGGCATACGGTATGTATGAAGTTTTTTCTGCTATCTTTTATTTCTTTTTCTGAATTGATGCAAATGTTCTAAGAAATGATCATGATGATGAATATACCACTATGTGATGAAAAAAAAAGAATGTTCATATTATATGTTGATTGGTTTTATTAATAAAAATTTTTTTTAAAACTGCTTTACTGACTGGTAATTTTTTGGGATTTGTTTCCTTGAATATTCTTACTACTAAATTATTAAATTAGGTTTTTATCTATTGTAAGAAATGGAATGTTACCATGTAAGGAATATATCCTACTCTAGCTCTATAAAAAATTGACAAATTTGCAAATGCTAATATAGTCTCCTAACTTAGGCAATTTAAAGATAATTCTGTGGATTAAAATTTAAATATCTAAGTTTTGATTATTTTACTTTTCAGAAAAATACAACTCTAAAGTACCTGAGAATGACTGGAAATAAGATTGAAAATAAAGGGGGAATGTTTTTTGCTGCAATGCTACAAGTTAATTCATCTTTAGAGAAATTAGATCTGGGAGACTGTGATCTTGTGAGTAAATGGCTATGAGATATCACCCCTATACTGTATTTCATCCTCATAAGAAACCAGCATTATGGACAACTGTTCAAGAGACCACTAAATGACACTCTTATGAATGATTAACCTTGCCCCTGTTTAGTATCATAGAAAGGGTTTTTTCCTAGACAAAATAGTACTGTTAATATAATTAGAATGTAGCAAATTATACCTTAGAATATCCAGTATAATATAAATATTACTAAACTTCCATCTGTAGCCCACTTAACTTGTATAGGATTTTTAAAGACAAATCATGTTAATTTTAATTAAACATATGCTACGCTTCACAAATTTAAAATGATATAATTTTATTTTTTTAAATGTGCAATGAGTAGTCAAATTTTATATTGTAGCATAAAAACTTAAAATGTTAATACATTTTACAAGCTGCTCTGATCTTCATTTGATCTGGTAATGAGAAGTATGTGTTTTTTGCCTATCTTCAAACTTGAGGCTTCACTTTCCCAAACATGCTTTCAAACCATGAGGCTTACTCTTGGGAACCTAGGGTCAGCAGTAGGTTCAGCCCAGTGTTGCAAAGTCACTGGGACGTGCAAACAATAAGATGGGCTAGGAGGCTCTTGGGGGAACAGGTTCTGGAGTATTACCTTTTTAAGAGGGTAGAGACGGCCAGTGTGGTACTGAGAAAGCATTAATTCAGCATTTATGGTCTGTGTACAAGACACTATGCTAGATACTAAGGGTACAGCATGAGCTAGATGTGGTCTCTGCCTTTTTGGAGCTTATATTTTAGTTCGGAAGACATCAATAAGCAAATCAATAGAGAAACGTGCTATGAAGATGACAAATAATGTGCTTTGAAAACGGTGTGAAAGAAACCTGCTTACATAGGAGGGTCATCAAAGACCTAACTGAGGGGGTTATATTTAGGAGTTGCAAAGGATGAGAAGAAACTGCCATTGAGAAGGCCCCAAGGAAAACATTCCCGGCTGGGGGAACAGCATGTGTAAAATCTTATACGGTGGTTCTGTAAGTGAGGTATGGATAATGACTGGTGCAGAGTGTGGTGATTTTAGTTCACATATATTTATTTTTACTGATACTTTCTACTTATTTCAAGGGATTCTGGTTTTCCATTTATGGTACTTTATACAAAGCATTATCTAAAAATAAATACAAGTGGAGGGCAGGACACGGTGGCTCAGCAGGCAGAGTTCTCGCCTGTCATGCCACAGACCCAGGTTTGATTCCTGGTGCCTGCCCATGCAAAAAAAAAAATAAAAATAAATAAATAAAGTGGAATAGGGAAGTTGATTTAATGGAAAAGTATTAAACAAAGTGATACGCAGATATGGCAAAAACATGAGGGAGATACATGAATAATGAAACTGCTTGAAAGCAGGAGTCTGGCAGGCTTGAGAATTGAAAGGGCAGTGTGACTGAGCAGAGGGAATTAAAAGAATGCCTCAGAATGAAGGTGAAGGCATCTGCAGAGGAAGGTCATGCAATAAGGTCACATGAGTTGTGTTACGGACATGGGGAAAGGAGTGGAGAATGTGTTGCAAATGCAATGGAAAGGCTTTAGCTTGAGGAGTGATGTGATCTGATCGATGTTTTTAAAAGGTCACTCTGGTTGCTCTGTGGGGAGTAAGAAGGGAGCAAGAGGAGGCTGACGGCCACTTAGGAGGGTACTGCATTAGTCCAGATGAGAGATGATGATGAGTGGGATCGGGCAGTGGCCATGGAGATGGAGAGGAAGGGAATAATTTGAGACATCTTTTGGAGGTGGAATCTACAAGACTTATCGACTGGGTGGGAGAGTAAGAGGGATGGCGGAGTGAGGGGAGGCCCAGGTTTTCTGGCATAAAAACTGGATTTGTGTAGAGCCCATCACAGAGATGGGAAAGTACTAGACCCTTTCCAGTAAGGTAGAAAGGGCTGGGCCTCTGGCAGCTATGATAAATGATTAGTAACTCTTCCCTACCACACACACCCTTATAAATTAGTATGAATAAAAAAGAATGCCTGAACGTGGGGGCGTATATAAGCAGTATGAGCCCCTATCTGAGAACCCCATGTGTGTCTGTACATCTGAGGACTGTGTCACTGGGCATCACATAGAACCTTGAGAGTTTAGGAACAAACCGAGAAGCAAACACACTAGGAATAATGGATACTGGAACTTAAAGAAATTCCCCTTGTACATTGTAGATAGATTTTAGGGTAGGGAGAAAAGAATACAGTAACTGTTCATTTCTAATTTTGATTAACCTCCGAGTAAAAGAGCAGGAAATGCTTAAACTTTTTTAAGAATAAACAAAATTTTGCTGTATCAGAATTTGAATAATTGATTTTGAAATATTTATTTAGGAAGATTAATTTACATACTTTGTTTCCTTAATGAATTTACCTGTTTTTGTAGGGAATGCAAAGTGTGATAGCATTTGCTACAGTTCTAACTCAAAACCAAGCCATTAGGGGAATAAACCTGAACCGTCCTATATTGTATGGCGAACAGGTATGTATTCAAAATGATGGCAGTTAGTATAACAACATGCAAATAAAGTT
>PVIY010044096.1:0-19923 GCA_004026745.1 Myrmecophaga tridactyla
CTGGCTCTTCTGGGGCACATGAGATTTGCATAAGGGTCGGCTCAGCACATACCCTTCCCCTAAAACTCTGAGCCTCATAAGCAAGGGGAATCTCATCCCTGCCCCTCCCAGCAAAGGTTAATGCCCACCACTTGTCACACAAGTGTGTTCTTTAAAAAGAAAAAGGAGGGGAATTGTGGCACTATACCCTGGCGCATCCACTATATGAGGGGTCTTTGGTCCTAATATCTCACAGCCCTTTTCAGAGCTCTGCACTGTCTTTCTCTAGTGCTTTGTTGTAGACAGCCCAGTTCCGTAGCCAACCACAAAACCACTAGTCCGTCCTGTTAACACAACATCCGCAGTTACAGGCACACTCAGAAACTACTTCCCCCTGGTAGCTACCAACGTCACAATCACCCTATCTTTCCTCATTGTATGATTGGTTGCCTTCCCCCGGAGTCCCCGCCCTGGCTCCACCTCTCCGCAAATACATATATTCCGGGGCTCACAGAGCCTCAGGGTCTTTAGCTGCTGGTAGCCATGGCATAAGTGCCTATATACAATAAAGCTTCCCTGCCTTATGCCTCGATTGACTCAGCTTCCAGTTCTTTAGACCCGCTGTGGGTAATCCAAGCGCGCGCCCCTTAGACCCAAATCTCCCGAGCCGGCTCCCCCTTTACTTCTGCCTCCAGACGACGTGGAGAGAAGGACCTCACCAGCATAGCGGAACAGACTCCGCAATTTCATATGGTTTTCCATTTCATACATAATATAAAGCACCTATTTGTCCAATAATAAGACTTTCTGAGAATCCAAGTGAAGTTCACTATGCTTTGAGATTCTGAGAGTAGAATTTCTCAGGACAGCCACCAGCCACAGTTTGCTTGAACTAGTGCAGATCAGAGAGGATCTCCCCAGGGCTTCAAAGACTGTAGAGGGTCAGCATAGGTCAAATCATGTCATTAACTGATTTTTTTTTCTACCAGGTCATAAAAAGTATAAAAGTGTTCAGTAGTGACTTGCCCATTCCTAAAATCTGCTTGCTCCCTGTTCTAGTTTGCTAACTGCCAGAATGCAACCCACCAGAGATGGATTGGTTTTTAATAAAAGGGGATTTATTTAGTTAAAAATGTATAGTTCTTCAGAGGAAAGGCAGCTAACTTTCAACTGAGGTTCTTTCTTACACGGGAAGGCACAGGGTACTCTCTACTGGCCTTCTCTCCAGACCTCTGTGTTCCAACAACTTTTCCTGGGGTGATTCCTTTCTGCATCTCCAAAGACCTGGGCTGAGCTGCGAGTGCTGAGATGAGGTATGCTGAGCTGCTTTTGCGGTGCTATGCTGAGCTCTCTCATTTAAGCACCAGCCAATTAAATCAATCATTCATTGCAGCAGGCACACCTCCTAGCCGACTGCAGATGTAATCGGCAACAGATGAGGTTCACATGCCATCGGCTCATGTCCACAGCAATAAAACTAGGCATCTTCACCTGGCCAAGTTGACAACTGAATCTGACTACCACATGTCCACCCCTTGTCAACTTGGCAACTACAAGCATCGCCTTAAACAATATTAAGGTGCAAAAAATTCTCTTCTAGCTGTGGACTATGAATCTCAAAACAAGTTATCTGGTGCCAATATGCAAAGGAGGACAGTCACAGGATACAGCTTTTCATTTCTATAGGGAGAAATTGGAAGGAACACAAGAGTCACAAGACCCAAACAATCCTGAAAACCTGCAGGGCAAACTCCATTGGATTTCAAAGTCTGGAAGTCATTTATCCTTCAGCTTTAGAAAGTGACAGTCCCACCCTCTCCAAGGGCCTATGCAGTGGCCCGCCTCTTTTCAAATCAACCTCAGGGGACACTGAGGGGACCACCTTTTCGTCGGCTCCACTCTCTCCAGGCATCAGGGCCATCCCTGGGCTCTCTGCCATTTCTTGGCACATGCTCAACCCCTCCAAGTGGTGGCAGCCAGGCTCTCCCCAGTCCCCAAGGAGCGTGCTGTACCTTTTCCAAGGCCCAAGGCTGCACAACTCTTACACTGCAATGGGATGGGAGACTCATCCTCTGCCCTCAGGGCAAACTCACCCTCTCCACGTATATGGGTGGGTCCACTCTCCTGGCCGAAGTTTCTTGGCTTCAGACCCAAGCTTCCATGGTTCTCGCTCTGCAAACTCCAATTTGTCCCTTTTGTGTCCCCCTTTGTCCAGATTGGCCATGGTTCCATTTACACCAACAGTCTCTTCAAGCACTTCAGGACTTCTCCATCATTCTCTTCACAGTTCCTCAAAAATCTTCCCCTTAGCCATCCAAAAAACTGGTCCAATGTGACTGGTATTTGCGAACTGCAGCAGCACCCCACTTCTCAGGTACCAAATCTGTTCTAGTTTGCTAGCTGCCGGAATGCAACACACCAGAGATGGATTGGCTTTTAATAAAAGGAGGTTTATTTCATTAGTTCTTCAGAGGAAAGGCAGCTAACTTTCAACTGAGGTTCTTTCTTACATGGGAAGACACAGGGTGATCTCTGCTGGCCTTCTCTCCAGGCCTCCAGGATCCAACAACTTTCCCCAGGGTGATTTCTTTCTGCATCTCCAAAGGCCTGGGCTGAGATGAGGTATGCTGAACTGCTTTTGCAGTGCTCTGTTGAGCTCTCTCATTTAAGCACCAGCCAATTAAATCAAACATCATTGTTTGCAGCAGGCATGCCTCCTAGCCAACTGCAGATGTAATCAGCAACAGTTGAGGTTTACACACCATTGGCTCATGTCCACAGCAATAGATCTAGGCACCTTCACCTGACCAAGCTGACAAATGAACCTAACTACCACACTCCCCTTGTAGGACATTAGTCCTAGATGCCCAGATTTCAATTTATCAAAAAGAAAATGCTCTTGTTTTTAGATAGGAGGTCTAATAATCTAATAGCAGTGTACTATGGCAAACGCTGTAGAGAATCTTTTCAAAATCAATCAAAACTAACAAAACACATCCTTTTGAAGTAGTACCTAGGAAATCATGACTGTAAAGGTGGAAATCTATTTGCTATGAGAATTCTTTAATCAAATTTATAACAGAGACAGAAAAAGAGAGAGAGAGAAAGGGAGAGTGAGAATGCTATCTTATCAGGATCCATCGGAAATTGAGCTGAGATCTATAAACATCGAAGAAGTTAATTATAAAAAAATAAATAGTGACCCCCCTGCATGTGACCTGGGCTGCAGGGCCTCGGGCACTCAGCTCTCACTGCCCCACCTTCGCTCATCACCAAACCTGTGGGGTTATCTCAGGTGCCATCACAAGGGGCACACTACTGACAGCTGCAGAAACTCGAGTGTGTGTGTGTGGGGGGGGGGGGGTTATATATTATGTACAAAGTAAACCATGCTTCTTAAAAAATACTATCTTCTTTCAAAAGAGCAGCACCCTCATGGGATCAACATATAAAACATAATCTAAATTTCAGATTCGTTTATATTTCTTACAAGAAGTTTACAATGCTCATATCAAATATGATTTATTTCATAATCTGTGATAATAATTTTGGGGCCAACCTTTCCTTTTTTGCTAAATTATGTGGCATGTGTTAATGTCTACATTAGGTAGCTTTTAAACCTTCACAGACTACAAGTTATAAGAATATCCTCTGAATATTCAACACACAAAAATCTAATGCAAGACAGTAACTATAAAGTATTTAGGAAATGTAAACAAATTGATCATATTTTTATTTTTTATTTATTAGATTATCTGCTTATTCCTTAAATAACTTCCCTTATGATGCATACATGCAGCTTTTTAAAACCTACATACCATCAAAAAGCACATATAGGAAGGTTTCAACAGTCATAGTTAGTGAAGATATTTTAACAACAGACTATTTAAAAACTAAAGCCCTATTTTATAATCATATACACTATATAAATATAAGATGCCAAAACAATTCAATTCTGTCCAAAAAATATTATCTCGGACATAGGATTGGTAAAATAAACCAAGGTATATGTAAAATCAAGAAGTCTGGACCTCAACTCCTGAGTCAGAACCACAGGTCTGAGTCCAATAAACTTCACAGTCCTGGATTCACATATTGTATCCCTTTGTTCCAGTAAACAAACAAATCCCACAAATTCTAATACTTTGGCAACTAAATATTACCTGAATTAATTAAGTCATAAGCAATTACCACAAAGATACAGTTCACAACCAGAGAGGTACACATCTTAGATCAACTTGCACTCACTGAGTAACGTAACAGGAATACATTTATATTTACCCCCTGTGTGGGTTTGAAAGGATGTATGTACCGTAGAAAAGCCACATTTTAATCCTAATCCCATTTTGTAATGGCAGCCACTTCTTCTAATCCCTATTCAGTACTGTATGTTTGAAACTGTAATTAGATCATCTCCCTGGAGATGTAAATCAATCAAGAGTGGTTGTTAAACTGGATTAGATGGAGACATGTCTCCACCCATTCCAGGTGTTTTGATTACTTTACTGGAATCCTATAAAAGAGGAAACATTTTGGAGAAAGCAGGGGATTTGGAGAGAGCAGAGAAGAGCCACAGAGCCACAAGAAAGCCACAATAGAGAACACTGCAGAACAACGAAGCAGAGTCCACCAGCCAGCAACTTTTGGAGATGAAGAAGGAAAACACCTACTGGGAGCGGGAGAGGGATCTAGCAGATGACGTTGTGTTCACCATGTGCCCTTCCAGCTGAGAGAGAAATTCTGACCATGTTCGCCATGTGCCTTTCCACTTGAGAGAGAAACCCTGAACTTTATCAGCCTTCTTGAATCAAGGTATCTCTCCCTGGATGATTGGACACTTCTATAGACTTGCTTTAATTGGGACATTTCCATGGCCTAAAAACTGTTAACTTGCAACTTACTAAATTCTCCTTTTTAAAAGTCATTGCGGGCAGGCCATGGTGGCTCAGTAGGCAGAGTTCTCGCCTGCCATGCCAGAGACCTGGGTTCAATTTCTGGTGTCTGCCCGTGTAAAAAAAAAATACAGCCGTTGAAATTTCTGGTATATTGCATTCCGGCAGCTAGCAAACTAGGAAAGTTACATAGTACAAAGTCAGAAACTTATTAACACCTGAAACTGGCCCGACTTTTGACTTCAAAGTCTGTCTTCTTTCAACCTAATCAGATGAACATAATTCACTGAAAAATGGGATCCAGAGAAACCATTAAAATATTAGTTATCATTAGTTATAATTAAGATTGCATCATAACAATGTCAGTATTCCAAATACTAGAGATGTGATTCTGAGATTCTACTTCTGGTTGGTGCACAAACGTGGCAGCAGTGCGCTGCACAACGTAAAGGCATTGCACAGTGATGAGGCTCAGTCATGGCAGTGGCTGGGAGGGATAAGACTTATCCCATGGGAGGGATAAGACTTCTCCGTGCGCTCCAGGCTTCTCGGCAGGTGAATCAACAAGAAGGGGAGTACAGTGTCCGCTGAGGTCCTTAACCTGATTGAGGGCAAACTGGGGAGCTACTGTACCACAGGGCAAGGGAGCTGCATCTGGGGTACCTCTCAGCATTCCTGTAACTTCAATAACTAACTGAATAAACATCAACGGAAGCTAAATCATTTCCAACAGGCAAGCCCACTAGCCCTCCTGGGGACTGAAGGCTGGTTCCCCCACTAGGTGAGGCACCTCCTGAAAACAGTGACAACGCTGAGTGGGCATGAAGGGGGGGGTCATAAATGCGGGTGTTACAGGGCAACACCTTGTAGGAATGAATACTGCAATCCTTGTATCATTCTGAAATGAATCCACTGTACACATCCTAACCAACCCCGTCACCATTTCCCTGGCACCTAACTTAAGGTGTAATAATAATAACAGGTAACCCTGAATCAGTATTTTAACTGAAAGATATTATAGGAGAGGGTGACTCTGGAGGAGGAGTGGCCATCACCCACGGCTGGGTAAGGAGACTTTGTATCCTTTTGCAGGAAAGGCTGGCAAGTCCTCATTGTTTACATGTTAGGGGGAAGAATAGTGTCTCTGTCTTTACATGAAGTTAAGTAAGGTTAAAAAGGGGGTATATGGTGCCAAACTGAGCAGGACAGCCCTGGGTCAGCGCTGCAGGCGCCTCAGGGCACGGCTGGACTCAGAGCCTAGTGCTCCCTTAGGGCTGGGCGGACCTGGAAGCCGGCGGCGCCTTGAGCCCGAGACCTGGGCTTGATGGGGCGTGAGGCAGGTCCGCTGCGGACAGGCAGTATGACAGGTGCACAAGCTTTTAACCCGTTGATCACCTGGACCCCTTGTCAAAGCTCAGATGCCCATCAGTGTCAGTGCTGGTATCAGGAGAGCCATCCCTACTGCATGCGTCTGTGTGTCTCTTTATGCCAGTGCCGCACATTTATCTTCATCATCGTAGCTTTGCAGTAAGCTTTTTCCTTTTTAATTTAACAATATATTTTATTTAGCACAATATTTTCAAAATACTACTTCAGCATGCAGTCAATATGAAAATGTATGAATCGGATATTTTACAATTTTTAGGGGTGAGTACTAAGTCTTCGAAATGCTGTGTGTATCATAAACTTTTAGCACATCTTGATTCAGACTAGCCACCTCTGAAGTGATCGAGGTCTGTGGCTACCATATTGGACACCAGAGCTCTAAAGCATCAACCCATCCAGTGAGGGGATCAGTAGATCCTTTAATATAGCATATCAACCCAATGATTCTGCAATTTGTTCCCACCTCACTTTTTTTTATTAATTTTTAATTTTTTTAAAAATATATAACAACAAACTAACACAAACATTCTTAACTTATGATCATTCCTACATTGCAGTAAGCTTTTAAATCAGGAAGTGATAGTCCTCCAAAAATGTTTTCAAGATTGTTTTGGCTATTCAGAGTCCCTCAGAATCTGACATGAATTTTAGGATCAGCTTTTCCATTTCTACAGAAAGGATGTTGGGATTTTGACAGGGAGTGCATTGGGTAATACTGTCATCTTAAAAATACTGTCTTCTAATCCACGAACATGACATCTCTTTCCATTTACTTAGGTCTTCTCTAATTTATTTCAGCAATGTTTTTTAGTTTTCAGTTGGAAAGTCTTATACCTCCTTGCTTAAATATGTTCCTAATTATATTATTCCTTTTGATTTACTGTAAATGGAATTGTTCTCTTAATTTCATTTTCAGATTGGTCTCTGCTAGTGTAGAGTAATAAAACTGATTTTGCATGTTGATTTTGTAATATGCAACTTTGCTGAATTCACTCAATAGTTTTAACAGTTTCTGTTTGTGGACTGTTTAGGAGTATTGTTTAGGATTTTATATATATACATAAAATATATATAATATGATTATGTCATCTACAAAAAAAGAAAGTTTTACTTCTTCTTTCTCAATCTAGATGTCTTTTATTACTTTTTTGGCCTAATGGCCTTGGCTAGAAATTCCGGTAAAAAATTGAACAGCAGTAGTGGCAGAAAGACATCTGTATCTTGTTTCTGATCTGAAGGGGAAAGCTTTCAGTCTTCCACCAATCAGTATGATGTTCCCTGTGGATTTTCATAGGTACCTGTTCCCCTTTGAAAGTACTATATACCCCAGAAAAACCATGTTTTAATCCTGATTCAATCTTGTAGGAGCAGCCATTGCTTTTAATCCTGAGTTAATATTGTTTGTAGAGCTTTTGATTAGATTATCTTCATGGAGGTGTGGCACACTCGGTTGTGGGTGTGGCCTTTTGATTAGATAGAGATGAGACTCCACCCATTCAAAGTAGTCTTGATTACTTTACTGGAGTCCTTTAAAAGAGGAAACATTTTTGGGAGAGACTACAGAAACAATAGAGCCAATAGAGACAGAGAGAGTTGACACAGATGCTTGGAGCCAGTGGACATCACCAAGAGATGTTAAACAAGCCAGAACCTGGAAAGAGCCAAAGGAAGCCAAGAGATGAAAGCCAGCCCTGGAGAAGCAAAGAGAAAAAAAGCCCACAGAAACAGAGGCTGAAAGCAGTGCAGCCCAGGAGCAAGGGACCAGCAGATGCCAGCCACGTGACTCCCCAGCTGACAGGGGTGCCCCGATCCATCGGCCTTCCTTGAATTAAGGTATCTCTACCTGGATGCCTTGTTTGGATGTTTTTATAGGCTTAGAACTATAAATTTGTAATTTATTAAATTCCCCTTTTCAAAAGCCATTTCAATTCTGATATATCGCATTCTGGTAGCATGCAAACTAACACAGAGCCTTTTGTAAAGCTGAAGAAGTTCCTTCTATTATAAGTTTGCTCAGTATTTCTACCAAGAAAAGGTGTTGGATTTGTCAAATGATTTTTCTGTGACTTTGGGGACGATGATGTGGTTTTTGCCCTTTATTCTATTAATATAGTGCATAACATTTATTGAAATTCATTTATTAAGCCAAACATGTTAACTCAAACTTACTTTGTGGGGATAAATCTCACATGTTCATGGTATATTATCCTTGTTGTGTGTTGTTGAATTTGGTTTCCTAGTATTATTTGAGGATTTTAGCATCTGCATTCATAAGAGATATTGTTCCATCTCTTTTTTTCTGATGTTTTTGCCTGATTTGGGTATCAGGGTAATAATGGCCTCACAGAATGTACTGGAAGTGCTTCTTTCTCTTCATTCAAATTCTTTTTACACATATAAGCCCATCGACACAGATTTTTAACTACTGTTTAATGCCATTGTCTTTTAATCGAGTGAAAGAAGAAAAGGGCTACAAACCAAACACGGTCATGTTGCCTTCCATATTCAGCATACAGCTGCCTTCACCAGTGCTTATTTTAATGTCAGTCCTGGTGACTGTCTAGTACCTTTTCATTTTGGCCTGAATGACTTTCTTTGCTATATTTCATAGATGGCTCCTGGAAGCAAATTCTTTAGTTTTGTTTATCTGGGAATATTCCAATTTCTCTTTAGTTTTTAAAGGATGGTTTTGTTTAACATAACACTGGTTGACAGCACTTTTCTTACACCGCTTTGGATATGTCATCCCCCTGCTCCTGCTCCCTTGGCTTCTGGTCAGTTAGTTGCTATCCTTATTAAGAATCCTTTATAGATGATATTGACTATTTTAAAACTTGAATTTCTGTGTGAGACCAAAGGAAGGGCTGTTTTTATTTGGTGCAAAATTTATATTTTGGGTAGCACATTAACTAATTTAACTTGTATGGTCAGTTTACTTAACACCATAATTACATGAAATCCTGAATAGGGGTGAGATTTTGTTGGTTTGTACAGGTGAGTGTGATGCCCTGATACATCCAGAAGTAATTTGGGCAGAGAATTAAAGGTATTTGCAAATTCCCCTTGGGGAATTGGGGAGGAAGGAGGAAATACTCGGCTTCCCCATTTGGAGAATTTCTGATGTTCTCACAAGTAGTGGGACAACCAATTCGAGGCTGAGCCCTCCATTGTGGGCTTGTTCATATGAAACTTATTCCTGCAATGGACAGGCTAAGCCTATATATTAGGCCTAAGAGTCACCCCCAGAGAACCTCTTCTGTTGCCAATCTGTCAATGCTTTAGCTGAAAACTGAACATTTTCTATGGCATAATGTGGCAACTCTAGAAATTGTACTCCCCCCCACCCCTTGAGTTTATTATTGTTCCTGTTTGTTGGCTGTTGTTTTTAGTAGCTTTTCTGGACTAATTTTATAAAATCGGTATTCTCTGTCATGGGCAGCCACTGAAGATTCTGGTACAGTTAGTTTAATGGTCAGCTAATGATTAGACAGAGGCTTACACAAAGACCTTACAACAAGACTGCCACAGGTTCCAAACAATTCAGAAATCCAGCAGGGCAAAGTCCATAGCATTGTGTCTAACAGACTTCTATGGGTGGGTGTTTTGTCCCCTGGGCTTGATGGAGCAGCAAACTCACCCCATTCCATGCACTTGTGCAGGGGTCACACCCTACCAAAAAGTGGGGTGAAGGCCACACCTTTTCCAGACATTGTGAGGGTGAGTGCCGGAGCTCAGGCCTGAATATCCCAGGCATTGCAGTGGCAGCACTCTCCCTGGACAACGGGACGCAAGCCCCCCAAACACCAGGACCCTGCCAAACCCAGGGACAAAACTGCCCTTTCTGCACATATGTGCTAGGAAGCCATTTTCCTTCAATTTGTCCCTGTCAGTCCAGGCTGGCTGTCTCCGCTCATACAAATTTCACAAAACCCTTGTCGGCTTTGCATGCAGTTCACAGGGGTCCAAACCATCAGATGACCACAGAGCCTTCCTACAGAACTGTACTTCCAATCCTGACATCCACTGAAATGGCTGACTGGACCCATGTTCAGTTAAACCCTCACATGAAGCCTATTGTCTGGAGACTCACTTTCCAGACCACTCAGAGAGCTCCTTGGCTGAGCCACTTTGGCCACAGTCTCAGAGCACACCATCTGCACAGGTTCAGGACTCTCCAAACCATCAGTTTCTGGTTTTTTAATGCTTAGGACTTCAGTTTCCTTTCCTTTCCCGTTGCACTGAAAGCTACAAGGAGAAACCAGGCTGCTTCACACGTGGCCTGGAAATCTCCTCAGTAAATAGCCAGATTTATTGGCTTTAAGTTCTGCCTTCGATCCGACATCAGAACTCAATTTTTCAGAGTTCTCTGCCACTTTAAAACAAGGGCTGCCATTTCCCCAGGTTCCGACACACATTTCCTTATGAGCCTTTTTGCTGGAAGCACCTTTAATGTCCACGTGTCCACCTGCAATCTGTGCACAAGGAGTTAAGTGTCCTCTACGGTGATACCAACTTTTCTACCACTCTCACTCAACTTTGAGCCTTCACCATTCTTCCAGCCTCTATACAGTACCCAACTCCAAAACCCGTTCCACATTTCATTTAGTGCTATGGCAACGCCCCACTTTCGGGAACCAAAAACTGTTTTGGTTCACCAGTGGCTAAAGCCAGTGCCACACGATGGCCTGTTTTAAGCAAGGGGGATTACTGGCACATGGTTGTGAGGCCACCAGATGTCAAATCAAGGCGTCCTCCAGGTGGAGCTTTTGCCCAGGGGACTGAGCCTTCCAGGGCAATGCACGCGCCACCTCACCTGACATCTGCTCAGCTTCACTCCTGGCTGCCCCCGTGATTGTCCCTGCAAGGCCTTCAGTCACAGGGTCAAACAGCCTAGTCAGCTGGCCCCCTAAGGAGGGACCCTCATCAGAAGGCCTAGTGACAGGTTCATACCTCCAGGACTTCGTCAAGTTGAGGAACGCTTCTCTGGGCACAGCCACAGACCTTGTTCAATGTCCTCCCACAGACCTTGTTCAGCTGTTAAGTCTGTTCTTATCTTTTAATTTTCATCCATTCATACCAGTCCTCAGTCTCACTGGCAATGTCTTATTTAAATTATTAAAAGAGTCCAACAACTTCAAAAATATGCTGAAAATTTCAGAATAGATGCTCGCACTTCATATTAAGTAAAGAAGGTATAGGACAGTAGATGTACGCTCTCACTGTTTGAACAAGTGATGCACGATCACGATATATAGCTCAGTACTGTTATTCATAGGGAAGAAAATTTAAACCAAAATATACATCAGCAGTGGGCCAAATGAACAAATTAAGGTGGACAAGGAAATGAATATTATAATGTCTTCAAGTAACAGTGCAGATGGTTTCTCTTTAATCAGTGACATGACAAGGTTTCTTACCCATTTTTCAAAAGACTCAATATTCGTTGAATGTTAACTACGTGCCAGACACTTTAGCATGCTCTGAATTGCAAAAATGCATTGTTTAGTGAAAAAGAACATTTGAAAAACAGTATGGCCCACTTACACACACACACACACACACACACACACACACACAGCAGGTTAAAGCACACAGTAATATTATTTTCCAAATCAATGCCTCAAACTTAAAAGGACAAAATGAAGTAGATATTCCCAAACATTCAAGATTAATATTTAAGGATTACAGCTTCAACATAATATTTCCCTCTCCATAAATAATACAAGGACATTTATTATTCTATATGATTGATTTGCAACTGATACTAATTTCTTTTTACCTCTTCTCATAATTAAGAAAGTTTTTTTAAAAGTTTGTGGTCTTCTTACCACACAAGAAATTCCTTTTGTAATAATTTTCAAAATCCTCTTTTACTTGCTCTGGTTCTTGCTTTCTTCCTTCAACTCAACTACAGTGTTCATGCTAGTCCTATAAGTAACCAGATTTGGTATGGAAATTTCCATATTTTCTATTTTTCAGTTACATCAAATGTATCCAGGCAATGAATAACAAATATTGCAATTATAAAAGAAAACAAAATAGGGCGGGCCACGGTGGCTCAGCGGCAAGAACGCTTGCCTGCCATGCCAGAGGACCCGGGTTCGATTCCCGGTGCCTGCCCATGTAAAAAAATTAAAAAAAAAAAAGGAAAATAGATTTTTCTCTTCCCTAAATAAAGGTTTATTTTATAAATCCTTCTCCCTATACTCAATAAAAACTGCTAAGTAATTTTAAATATTATAAAATTTCACCAAAATAATACCTGAAAGATGCCAATAGTCTGATTAAACCACAGACGCAAGAGCTCCTGCACACACAGAGAGCCATACCTGGGGCGCCGAGGGGCTGAAGGTCACGGTGGTGACTGTGTCCGTGTGTCCTGCCAGCCTGTGGGAGTAGGCGCTGGAGCCCACTTCATACACGTAAGCCTACAACACACAATGAACAGTATTCTGTGATGAAAGAGCCCGTAATCAAATGTAAATTATGCACAATCGAATAATATCCCATATCTAAACAAGCATCAAAGCAACAACTGACATAACTGACAAAATATCATCTAAGTTATAGAATTAAATTTATGAAACATGGATTTTTTTTCTCTTTTCCCTTTATACTTTCTATTTCCTGCCAAAAATTTTCACCACAATGTGCAGAGTTAACTATGTGTCCATATTTCATGACTAATATTAAGAAAGGAGTGCAAATCTGTATTCCCACTTTACCTTGGAATCCCAAATTAAGGGGAAAAGTGATGTCTTATTGTCCTTTCTAATAAACTTGAGAGAGTCCCTTACTTTCCACTCAGGAACTGAGAGCTTGAGCAATTCAAGTAATTACATTTTTGTCTATCTCTACTGATAAAATTAGAATTAACATTCAAGTTCCCATCTAATTGTATTACATACAAAAACAGATGTAAATATGACAGGGCTGCCATAAAATGCCTCATTTTAGGGGCAAAACCTGAGATAGGTCATCATCCTGATGGGAAGTGCACGAAGGAGGCTCATTCTAGTCACCGAGAAACAGCACGCAGTGGCGCGTCTACCGAGGAACATGTCACCCAGGAGGGCAGAGAAGACCTCAGCCGCAGTTCCCTTCCACAGGGAAATTTTTTTTTTTTTTTTTACTTTTTTTGGTGTATAGTATAACAGATACAGAAAGCAAAGAAATTTTAAAAGCAACCGTTTTCAAAGCTCTCTCCAACAAGTGGTTACAGGACAGATCCCAGAGTTTGTCATGGGCTACCTACCATACGGTCCCCTCATATTTTTCCTTCTAGCTGCTCCATAATATAGGAGGCTAGAAGGCTTAAATACTTTTTTATCATCACAATTGACTGCTTTTTCCTTCTCTTTTCACGAACGATAACATATATACAAAAAAAGCTATAAATTTCCAAGCACAGCACCACAATTAGTTGTAGAACATATTTTAGAGTTCGACATGGGTTACAATGTCACAATTTTAGGTTTTTACTTCTAGCTGTTTTAAAATACTGGGGACTAAAAGATATCAATTTAATGATTCAGCATTCATATTCATTTATTAAGTCCTATCTTCTATGTTTAATTCCACCATCACCTTTGATCTTTCCATACCTCTCTTTTTTGGGCTATGGCCATTCGAAATTTTTGCTATTGGAAGGGTCTGTCACTATTATGGGGTAGGGAGATGGAACTATCTGATGTTCTGGAAAGGGTGGGTCCTCTGGGTTTCAGGACTTATCTGGTCCAGGGACCCATCTGAAGATTGTAGGTTTCTGGAAAGTTACTCTGGTGCCTGGAACCCTTGTGAAATCTTATAAATTGCCCCAGGGGTTCTTTAGGATTGACTGGAATGGTCCAGGTTGGGGGTTGGCAGGTTATGATAGGTAGCAAGGTCTACCTGAAGCTTGTGTAAGAGCAACATCCAGAGTAGCTTCTCAACTCTATTTGAACTCTCTCTGCCACTGATAGCTTATTAATTACACTTCTTTTTCTCCTTTTGGTCAGGATGGAATTGTTGATCCCATGGTGTCAGGTCTGGATTCATCCCTGGAAGTCATCTCCCACGTCGCCAGGAGACTTTCACCCCTGGATGTCACGTCCCACGTAATGGGGAGGGCAATGATTTCACTTGCAGAGTTGGGCTGAGAGAGACTGAAGCCACATCTGAGCCACGAAAGATGTCCTCCAGAAGTAACGCTTAGGCATGCCATAGGTAATCTAAGCTTCTCTGCTACCTACACAAGCTTCACAAGAGTAAGCCTCATGATCGAGGGCATGGCTTATTGATTTGGGTATCCCTAAAGTTTTGACACAGTATCAGGGGATTACAATCTAGGCCCCTGTTTTCTTATAAGCATTTTCTAAAGGTGAGCATACCATTGTTGTTTTTTGTTTCTGCCTTATTTTGTCTCACCAAACGTCCCACATGTTCATTCACATTGTTGCATGCCTCACGGCACTGTTTTTTTTTTTGGAGCAGCCTACTTTGTCTCTTATGTCTTTACATTTAAAGTCTGTTTTCTCCAATATTAGTATAGCTACTCCTACTTTCTTTTGGCTACAACTTGCATGGAAAATCTTTTTCCATCCTCTCACTTTCAATCTATTTGTATTCTTGTGTCTAAGATGAGTCTCTTGTAAGCAGCATATAGCTTGATTATCTTTCTTAATCCATTCTGCCAATCTGTATCTTTTAATTGGTAAGTTTAGTCCGTAAACAAAGTTATTACTGAAAAGGTGTTTCTTGAATCCACCATCTTTTTTATTTTGTCAGATATTCTTTTCCCTCTTTTTGTATTCTTTAAATCATCCTTCGTGGTACACTTCAATTTTGTGCCCTCCTCCAGACCTCCCTCTCCTGTCTTTTTTTTCAGCTGGCAGAGCTCCTTTTAGTATTTCTTGTAGGGCCAGTCTCTTGTTGACATATTCTTTCAGGACTTCTTTATCTGTGAAAACTTTAATCTCTCCCTCAATTTTGAAGGACAATTTGGCTGGGTACAGAATTCTTGGCTGGAAATCTGTCTCTTTCAGGGTCTTGAATACATCATACCACTGCCTTCTTACCTCCAGGGTGCTAGTTGAGTAGTCGGAACTCAGTCTTATTTGATTTCCCTTGTATGTAGTAGATTTTCTCTTGCTACTTTCTGATTTTCTGCTTCTCTTCAAAATTTGACAGACTACTATGTGCCTTGGGGGAGGTCTATTTGGATTTATTCTGTTTGGGTTCTTTGGGCTTCTTTGACTTGTATATTTATGCCCTTTATGAGGGTTGGGAAGTTTTCCCCCATTATATCCTCAAATACTTTTCTTAGCCCTTTACTCCTCTCTTCTCCTTCTGGGACACCAGTGATTCTTATATTTGCGCACTTTGTTTTGTCTATCATTCCTGAGTTCCCACTGAATTTTTCCCATCTTTTTTGCCATTTGCTGTTTTGAGTCTTCGAAGTCAATTATCCTATCCTCTATATTACTTATTCTTTCTTCTGTCTCTTCAAATCTGGTGTTGTGTGCCTCTGGTATGTTTTTATTTGGTAAACAGAGTCTTTAATCTCTGTGATTTCCACTATTTTTCTATTTATTCTTTCAAATTCCTCTTTCTGCTCTTCTATTGTCTTCTTGATCTCCTTTGCATCATTTGCTATCCACAGGGAAACTATTCTAAGGTAAGAATGAGTTCCTCAAAGGTAGATCGCCCATGTTCAGTGATTCTGAAGTGAAGTCTACAAACAGACTTTTAATATATTTTGAAGTTAAGTGAAGAAATAAAATCTCTGCCTTTCTTCTCTCCTGCCCTAACATGTGTTGACATGAAAAGTTACTTTGCAGGTCTACATTTACTGGACTTGTGGAGTTAAGTAAATTATTAGCATACATAATCGCAGGCAGTTACTGGCCTAAGGTTTCAAACAGGGCCCAAGAATCTGCATTTCTGACAAGACCAGTTCCTGCTGCTGTATTAGGGACCCACTCTGAGGACCACTGAACTAAGTAACTGCAGCTTTTATATAATATTTACAACTGCCTGAGGCACCTTCCATGGAAATTATGAATATCCACATTGTATTTTACTGAAGAAACTGACACATAGAGTAAGTACCCAGCGTCACCATCGGGTGCACTACTGAACCTCTAAACTGACTTTTCTGACTCTAAACTTTTGCTTTCCATTTTACTGCACTGCTAAGGACAATATATGAAAAACACAAGGCACCTTCAAATTCCTCTCTGAGTGCACAAGTGCTTCAAAGACCATGTTTGCTTATGTCATAATTACTTCTTCTAGAATGACTCAGTGATCCCTCATCAGTTTTAAGCATAAAAGTTAAAATGAATCTGTCTCCTCTGTTCCTAGTATTCCTAATTATAAAATTTAGGGGTTAATATTAATTAAAAAAACTTTTGAACCTTAAGTTTTTCCAGGCACTCAGCTAAGAATTATACAAATTTGATGATGTAAGCCTCTACAACCCTAGAAAGGAAATACTATCATTGTCCCACTTCTATGCACAAGGAAACCCTGGTTTAAAGTTAGGTAATTTCCCAAGGTCACCCAGCTATCAGATGCTAGAATTCCAATACCTGAACCTAATAGCTGCCTTATTTCAGAATCTGAACTCAAAACCAATAGACTCCACTTGCTTTAGTGTACATTTTACCTTGTTCTGTATCTATATTTCATTTGCTATGTTCATCATTTGTCATTCTAACTGTGATTTTGCATGTGTGCATGTGTGAGTGTGTCAACTTCTAGCTGCTAAATTGTTAAGATGGCATGTCCACTGCTTAGGAGTTTCCAATAATTCCTTATCCAGCAATCCCATTCCTCAACATTTACCCAAGAGAGGTAAACACAGATGTCCATGAAAAGACTTGGACAAAAACAGTCCCAGCAACTTTATTCATAAATGTTAAACATATAACCACTTAATGACTGCTAAATAAATTCTACTTCAATAACAATTATGATTAACATGAGGAATATATTGCAATTACACACACATGTGTTTACATCCACACAAAACACATCCCTCTGCATTCCAAGCTATTGAGGGCAAGGAGAAATCAGCCTTTGCTGTCTCCGCAAAGCAGACTGCAGGCACTGAAACCCGGCGGCACCTTCCTAAGCAAGTGGACGGAGGCAGCTTTCATGGGAAAGTAGCATATTCAGCTCTGGATACATGAAGTGTAAAGTGCAACAGTCGACAAATGATGGTTAGCAGCAATCACATGTCCCAAAACAGGAAAGAGGCCAGGATTGGAAACGACTGGACATCTACTTGACTTGTGACCTGGGTAAAGCTGAAACCATGAAAGTGGATTGAATTTACAACAGAAGATAAAATGACACTATAATATGGTGAAAGAAGGTTAGGTAAATTGTATTTTAAGAAACAGTGTTTTGTTTTGCTTTTTCTATATGGAAGTGTATTAGATGAAACCCAACGTTTGGCCAGAAAGTCCTCAAAGTAAATGAACTTTCTGATCATGATGACTGTGTGGGTGTGAAAGGAGGTGTATGCCCTAGAAGAGCCATGTTTAATCCTAATCCCATTTCATAAAGGCAGCTGTCTCTTCTAATCCCTATTCAGTACTGTATGTTTGAAACTGGAATTAGATCATCTCCCTGGAATTAGATCATCTCCCTGGAGATGTGACTTAGGGAGTCACATCTTGATGTGATCTTGAGTGATCAAGAGTGGTTGCTAAACTGGATCAGGTGGAGACATATCTCCACCCATTTGGGTGGGTCTTGATTAGTTCATTGGAATCCTATAAATAAGGAAACATTTTAGAGAAAAGAAGAGATTCAGAGAGAGTAGAGAATGCTGCAGCACTGCGAAGTAGAAAGTCAATCAGCCAGCGACCTTTGGAGATGAAGAAGGAAAACGCCTCCCAGGGAGCTTCATAAAACAGGAAATCAGGAGGGAAAGCTAGCAGATGATACTGTGTTCTCCATATGCCCTTCTCACTTGAGAGAAAAACCCTGACTATGTTCACCATGTGCCTTTCCACTGGAGAGAGAAACCCAAACCATGATCGCCATGTGACTTCTCACTTGAGAGAGAAACCTTGAACTTGATGGGCCTTCTTGAATCAAGGTATCTTTCCCTGGATGCCTTAGATTGGACATTTCTATAGACTTGTTTTAATTGAGACATTTTCTTGGCCTTAGAACTGTAAACTAGCAACTTACTAAATTCCCGTTTTTAAAAGCCATTCCGTTTCTGGTATACTGCATTCCGGCAACTAACAAACTAGAACAACTTTACAACATAAAACAGTAATTCACAGCCCCAAATATCAGAACCATTTTTATTAGATAAGAAAATTTCATAAGCTTCTACACAGTGGCAATGATAAATACAAAGGGATAAAATGCACCCTGTATAATACAGTGGAATAAAGAAAGAAGAATTTTGCAAATGATTCAATTTAGCTACAATCCATGTGAAAAATAAATTATTTTAATTAGGGGTAATAATTTGATTTATGCTGCACCTTCTCCCAATCAAAATGGAAGAAGCTGCGTTTAAAACATATTAAGAAACAAATGAGATTAAGAAACAAGTAGCACAGGGCGCCTCGCCTGCCATGCTGGAGACCCGGGTTTGATTCCCAGAGCCTGCCGATGCCCTCCCCCACCGCACACACACACACAAAAAAGTAACAAGCGAGATTTGAAACAAAACTTAAATCTTCCTCCAACACTAAATTAATAAAGTCTAAGAAAAGGGATGAGAAAAAAGGAAGAAATATTTTTAAATATTTCATAAACCACAGGGGTGCTGGAATAATGCTTTACTCTTCAAAAATATTTTCACAAACATTTTGAGGAACTGAATGTACTACTGAAAAAGATAAATGCTTTTGAAACAGGCCTAGCCTAGTTCATACAGGTCTTCTGTAATTCTGCTGAACCACATCTGTGAAGATGAAATTTCTTTCTTTTCTTTTCTTACAGAGTTCTTAACATGTGTCTTCACTCCCTTCTATCCAAGTTATCCCCATGGAAGGAAACGGGAAAAAACTTCACAGAAGTTAATTCCGCATTTCTGAAAGACTGTAATCATAGTAATGCCGCCCACAGGGGAATCACCCGTCATATTATGGTCACTTATTTGCTTTGAAAAATATTTCTAAACCTGGCAATATTCTCCATACTGGGCACATTTATTCAGTACACTGAATTGTTAATTCACAAGAAAATAAGCTAGTTCACATCGTTACTTAAATTCACAATTGGGCAGACCCACAGAATACTCCCAAGACAGAAAAGCCCCGATGCACCCAGTCATTTGGCGACCACCAGGGATAATCGGACATAGCCACTCGGCTCCCGGCGGGTGTCCACAAGGACCCTCAGTCTCCTCCTCTTGCCACCCAACCAGGCCTGGAGGAGGGAGTCCTAGTGGACCGGCCCAAACACTGCCCTGGACTTCCAGGAAGAAGGCGGAACTGGAAGGGTCGAGTCCAGCCCTGCTGCAAGACACAGCTGGAGAAAGACGGGAGGGCAGCTGGATGGTGACTCCAGGGTGTGAGTGACCCAGGAGGTCCCCACACAGAGGCCCAGGAGATGGGAGCAGAGAACCCGAGACCGTCGGGCAGGTGCAGACAGCCCAACGTGAGGCCAGAACCTGCACGGATGGGGGACGGGGGGGACGGGGACATGGGGG